>JTDE01000175.1:91596-124447 GCA_014338405.1 Paragonimus skrjabini miyazakii | reverse complement strand
GCGTTTGACCACTGTTTCACTATTCATGCAGCGTTCTACTGGACAGATTACCAGAGTAATGATTCAGTACAAGATTGTCAAGTGACTTGACACACTTCATCGAAACTCAGTTAACTAACATTGGTATCATACATTTAAAATTGACAATAACATTAAGTGAATGATATACTTTTCGATGTTAGTCTTTCGTTACTTCTCGGACAATTAGATGTCTAGTTGATCAAGTGGACAATCAACACATTAGATAAGCAAACACGGATATTTGCATATGTTGAACAGGACTAGAAATCGTTTGATGATTTCTTCTTCCCGGGGAGGTTTTGTCTAGCCTGCTTCAAAAGAATGCTTTACACTTGAGCTTTTCTTTTTCAGTGTTCGTCAGCGGTTCATATTCTTTCCACATTCAAGATATGAACTTGAGTCATATTTTTAAAGACCATATTCGTCAACATTCATGTTCATTGGTCCGGTTGACTCACCAGCTACAATAACCTGTAGATTACTGATGCTTACTCGATGTACAATACTGGCAACTTGAATTTACGGCAACTACCTTCAAAACTTCAAACATTATTTGCAAAATTCCAAAAAATATAAACATATTCTCACATTCGGGCGCACGTTAGCTGTTTCCGAAAACAAACCATTGTTGAGTGGAACGGTAAAGAACTGTTTCATGCTTGTCATGACGTCCCAACAGATCAAGTGTCACGGTGTCCCAAAGCACGCAGTAATCTTCATATTCCAGTTATTAAATAGTTGAGTTGATTGGGCTGCTTTCACTTCGCTGACCTATTTAACGCTCTAAAACAGAATAACTGAAATGGTTAACACGCTGCACATTCGCTGCGTTCGATTGTCTATTCACTGCGTATTACATTTTATAATGTGGGTCCATTGGAACAGTTACCAACATGGTTGCCCACTATAGCATGGACGGAGCCAAGAACTGCAGCGTGGTAAACTTGTACACCAGAGGTGAGTGGTAACAAGAGTAAAAATAGGGCATATTATTTCTTCTTGAAAGAGACTAATATTTCTATGGCAAGGAGAGAGAAGCGATCGTTTATGAGTGATAGTGAACTTTATATTAACTGAAAATTCTCTACTCCTTGTAAACGTATTATTTCGGTGAGGAAAGCTGCTTCATGTAGATCTACCCAGCGTTGATCCGGACACAAATTTTATCGAATAGGTCCATGCAATTTTAAGAAATAGCCCAATAATCAACATTCAATAATTCTAACGGTCTCTCTATTCAATGGAAATGAAGTATGCGCTCAGTGGATCGCCCAAGGTCATTTAGTGAATTCCCTGTAGCACATTGAGGTGGATTGCCAATTGAGCTTAAATATGGAATATGTGAGTTTCTAGACTTGTCTCGTACATCAGGTTTTAGAGTGTTTGTCACCTATGATATACCGTTTCTGTCACTGGCTCGAGTCCAACTGGATTCCATTGTTTTCGCGACCGGTCCTCTTTTCAACAGTCGACTAAATTATATGCATTTAATATTCGATTTATCCCTATCAACCCCCTAGCTTTGCCGTAGGAAGAAACACCCATTAGACGTTGTTTAAAAAAACTCTCGCCGAATTTGTCACTTCACGCAAAGTCTCCCTTTAGAGCGTTACGCATGTTCATGAAGGAAGATCTGTGAACAGTTTCACTCGGCGCAAATTTTCGAACCAGTTTGGGATTTCAAACCATCAAGGAGAAACAACTATTGCAATAAAGAGAAAAACGAAAAACAGTTAACGTTTAACATGCTTAGAAAGTGTAAATAGTTTTCGCCTTAAACCTGCGAAAAAAAATTCCCAAACTGACACCGGCACCTCCAAAAATAGATACCTTCTTAAAGTGAATAGGTTGAACCGGTTCTAAGGCTGTGCGTTGCAGGCGATGAAACTGTAATTGTAGGATTCAGGTGCAATAGAAACTGTTTGATCATTCGAATGGGCCACCCATGCAGCTGCCTTCCTCCGCATAGAATGTGTATCCTACTCGCAGAGGTTTTCTACCAATTTGCTGAGCATAAAACTGTTGGCAAACCAGAGATCACAGAAGATTTTCACCTCGATCGAATTAGGTTTAAGTGGAAATTATGATATTGCGCTGAGTTTAACGAAGGAAAATTCTTGCCGAGAGCTCGTATGAAGTTGTAATTAAACGAATACACAAACGACGATCGTTTGTGTTCACTGACCATGCAGGTTGCTGCACATGACGGAAAATTGTAGCGCGCAGAAACTTGGAACAATTAGTGCCATTACTTTTTGCATAAACATCCTAAAATAAACCTCGATTTTAGAATCACCATCTTAGCCAAAAAAGTTTTTATTCCGTAGTCAATTCTTACATCACTTGAGTGGATCGCCCCAGCCAAAGTATACGACGACGACCATATTTTGTTCCATGTGTTCTTACAGCGATGATTGGATATAAGCCATTTTGTGAAGGACTTTTTTCCCGGTTTATATTAATTAATTATTTAAAAGTAAAAACCAGTGGACTTGAAGTGTTTCACATATGCTATCGAAAACTCTGTGAGAACATCGGAAAATGTCTCCAAGAAAGCAAACTAGACCGAATTCGGTAAATAACCGTGAAGGAATCTGTTTTATTTTCTCATGAGGCATGCTTGAAACTGTTAAGAAAATAAACAGGTTTGTGCATATTTCCGTAGTAGCTTTAGAGTAGATTTTTATGCATTGAAGACCGTGTCCTTGGTAGTACTTTACCGTAAAGTAAAAGTATTTCCATGGTATAAATAAGATGTTACTGAACGCCGATGGTTTGTACAGTCACAATAACCAGTGTAACTTCTTGTTCGTATACTGAACAACACCGTTTTATTTAGTTTGCTGTGAGTGATGGCAAAGATAAACATTCATTACAGTCATACCAAGCCTTGAACTTCTCTGTTTGACCTAGCATGGGAACTAACTCTCAGAGCCGCGACGGAAGGTTCCCATTTTGCAGTCAGCCGTGAGCATGTAGTTGTGCTTTATCCAGGATGATAAAAAATAATGAGAGGGTTCGTCAACCAGGCTATAGACTGGGTCTGGTGCGTACGTGGGGTAGCCCGCAGAAGCGAATTATGGACACTTCAATGAACCATGCAAAAGACACCGTAGTATGGTCATCACCTATTATTGCTCTAGTATCAAAGCCTCCACGGCTCGTTCGTTGGTAGAACTAACAGTGCTGGTTATGGAATTTCAGAAAGATTACACTGAATCAAAGACTACCTGAACTGAACGGGAATATTAACAACTGGTGTGGTTCCGGTCTCTAAACTGTGAAAAATAGTCACCATTTTCCATTTCACTCTTCTTGCGAGTTGCAAAATTTATGTCATAACACGATATTTTTTTCCCTAAAATGAGTATTAAATTATTATTAAGTCAACCTTCACTTAAAACGGCTTCGTTTAGTTTGGTATGAATATTTACACTATTTCGACGAATTGATATTGGACTTACATTTTCCAGTTGAATAACAAATACCAATGAAATGTACGTAGTGTTACTCTGAAAGTCACATAACAGAACTATGTTTTCTACTCTGGTGATATGGGACTTATCTGTCTGACTAAAAGCAAACCTACGGTAGAATGAATTTGTTCATTGGGCCAAACAAACTGTGCATGAATAGTTGCATCTTGTGTCTACTTCCATTGAGATTGAGGGGAAAAAAGGTTACAAACATTGTTCTCACTTTAGAGATAGTTTAACAGTTGTGACACACTGGCGTCTTTCACTTACATTCGGTTTGTACTGTCATCTGTCTGAAAAACTCAGGATACAGTAGTGCATCTTTCGCTGACTGTCACTTTCGAGCCAGGACATTTAAATTATCACAGTCAGTAAATGGGTGAGACAAAAAAGATGGATGTAATTTATGCAGTCGTGCGTAATGTTTTCTCAAAAATATGTGAGCAACACAGTCTTTCTTCTCACTCACGTATATTTAATATGATGATGGTGGACAACAACGAAGAACACAGTTGAGACAATCCACTCTTATCCATCCCCGTACAGATTAGACTGTAAGGCAGATTAATATTAAACTTTCCAACCAAACAGTTGTTGGAACCCTACTAAATGAATTTGCTGTATGTATTGCATACATAAAGAGCAAAGCCACATAAATATTCTTGATTATCTGTGTGAGATATGCGCAATACTGAACACCTGCCATATTTTAAAACTGCATGAAACTACGATCAAAATCAATTGGCAAAAATAGAAACAGCTGGATTTGGACAGGTGGTCTGAGAAAACATTTTAGTGCACAATTTAAAGCTAGAATGAAAAGTTCGGTACATCAGTGAGTTTTACTCACTACACTACTAATCTTCATTATGTTGACTTAAAAATATTGAAAGTACATAACTGTATCTTGCCATAGTAGTAGTATATAGTGTTAAACACCGGCAAGACAGCTAGAGTCTCCCATTGACCGGCAACAAATATCAAAGTATGTCATTTGCTGTGAATTTGGGGATTGTCTCCGTAATAGAAAACAAAATGTTATACGAAACAATCGAAAACTAGGAAGGAATAAACACCTTGCGAATGACTTCTTCCCAGTCACCTGTTCCACCATCATCATAAGATGTTGTCATTGGAATGATGAATGCTTCCGCGGTTTAGATGGGTAATTGTTACAAACTCGATCCGGTTTTCATATTGGACAGCAGTTTCGGCATGATAGTCAGTTTATTGATGTTGTGTAGCAAGTGACCACCAAAATAATCACTGAATTTATGTAGATGTGGAGCATCCTACACAGGCAGGATTGAGTGCCAGTTACTAACCCGGGCCTCGGAACCATCTCAAATTAGGTCAAAAACGAGCCACGCAGACGCATGCTGTCATAGCCTGCCATAGAAACAAGGAGACTTCATCATCCATTATACGTCATATTCTAATGTCGCAACATCACGGTGGTCGTACAACGGTATTTCATGTTACCTACTCAAAGTCACACAGGCGAACAGTGCAGTATGTTGAAGCTGATGCCACCCGAAGGTTCGCAGCTGTGTTGTATGTTCAGAAATAGCAGTTTGTAGAATTGTTGCCAACATGTTAATGGCAATGATTGCGGACTCTGACAGTTGGCTTTCTCTGGTATTTTGTTGGCTTTCTCATACTGATATATCATTTATCTGTAGTATACATTCGTAAACATGCAGCGAAATTTGTCCTGAAATAAATCATGCAATATCATCCTACTGCCTTCCTTACTTAAACACTGTTTGATAACTATTTAACCTGGAGATTGGTCACACGTTGAAACTCATCAGAAGTTTCAGCAGTGATGCCACATCTTGTTGTCAGTTATCGAATTGTGGACATACGGACACCTGCTGGATATTGAAAATGATATTCTTACTGGATCAATGCAAGTTGGACCTCTCACTGAAGATGTGTTTGCCAGTTACTAAAATTACCTATGTCCATGTTTAAACGCCATCGAACTAACCTGCTAAATACAGTAGACCTGTAGTTATCTTCCACTCATGAGAAAGTTTACTAGAAATCTGACCATTTGGTAGCGTACGTTTCAGAAAAATTTCAAAAGGTTCAGCTTTTTCATAAGACGGAATGCATGACACAGTCATTAGATTTGACTTGAGAAACCCATGTCTCATGGTGCAGAAATGTGTTACTTTTGGGTATGTCCGACTGACCCGTTTCGTTTGGCATTAGCTGTTTCCGTCTGGTTGACGAGAGACGATAAATTAATTTTAACTACAGAGCAGTTAGAAATAAGTGGCAGCCAGAAAAACTGGTCCCAGTGCTCCGGAAACACTTAAAGTGGATTTCTTGAGAGCATCCTTTTGAAAACCAAGTTGTTTTGTTTTTATCTTGAAACTGTGAACCGGCTTAAGTTAATTCACAGCAATGCTGTCTAATATCTTTAAGAACTTACGATTTTCTCACTCAACCTGTCGTTATTTATCAGCACTTGCTCCTTTGGGATGCCAACATTCAAGTAATCAATAGTTTCTGCGTAATTATACAGTACTCAAAGGATCTAATCAGTTGGAGTGTAAAGGCATTTGTCTCTTGCAGGATGCGCCTCAGCACTTCTTTTCGCACGATATCTAATCTGTACGCATCGTCCAATATTGCGAGCCCAATCGCTTCCACCAATTCGGCTCGGATGAAAGAGTGACTTTTAACCGTCTCAACCCTATCAACTCTGTGATTCGGATACATTATCCTTGCAGGATGGCGTACTTAGCGATGCGTTATATTTCAAGATTGCTTCATTTTGGGGCCTGAACATTAAGATCGACTAGGGACAAGCAAACTTTGGGCGTATTTCAAAAACTTTAACGAATAAAGGGCTTGTTAGTGGTATAAGAAAATTGTCTCTTTGGCAGCAAACATTTTTTCCAACTGCTATCACACTCCAAAAGATGGCTACTTTTTCATTCCACCGGATTCCCTTTTGATAGATGAACGGCAAGCTTTAAATTGCGCTAAGAAATTACACAGTGAACCACACCTACCAATTTTCAAACGTTTGCTGCGTCATACCAACAACAACCTCTATCACGCTAATCACACTATGATGACGTACAGTATTCCATTGCGACATCGACGAACGCACAAGCAATGTTGATTGATACGGGGTTTTATAAAGATTCTTGCCGGTTTAATTTTCCATCAACATAAACCTCCTGAGCAACTACCGGAGCACTTATACCGTTCTATCGTTCATTCGGTCCTGTCGGTTCTGTTCACGACCCACTTAATTTTTTGCTCTCACACACACTATACTATCTTCTTTTGAATTTTGCTACCTCTTGTAATGGTGTACGGGCGATAATCACAAGCTTCAAGTGGTTTGAGATGGCATACCCTTCTCTACACATGCAACTGACGATTGAAATATTGAGAAACTTCAACTGAAATGTAAAGGCTTAAATTAACATCCTACGCGACTGATAAGCTTTCACAAGAAAAGAAATTTTGGCGCACAACCCCGACGCTTCTTCAGATAACTGTCAAGCAATAACACCAGTTGGCACAAACAGAATATGGGGACTGAGTGCTCTTTCAAACAGGTGGGCTTCATTCTGTTGCTAGGTCAAGTAAAGTCTATCTCACAACAGCAATGTCACCTGTTTTTTTGATCAAGACCTTCACACCTCCGTAAATCCATTTAGCTTTTCGTAAGCACAAGTAAAGGTTTATGAATTTAAGTGCGAGTACAACTGTATTACCAAATTGTTCATTTAATTGTGAAGCATTATGAATGAGGAAAACCAGTACTTCTATGCTAACAGGGTTACATGTCCTTATCTTAGTCTGTAAGTAAAAAACATGTGTAACGCATTTCGTTTCAGAATTGGAACTGGTCATAAAATTCTGCCTCACTCACAGTGCTATAACGGAGTGCTTAGTTTGGTTTCGGTAGGGACTCATGATTGATAAGTTCACCAGACTACGTTAGTCTGTTATAAGCTACTGTTTAGCTGTCTCTAGGTGTGCTACAATGGTTGGTGTAATTGCACATGATCGGGCGTAACTTTTTGCCACAAAGCACCAATTCTAGGTTCATTAGCAAGTAAAATTCTCCGCATTATCGGATTCATTAAAAGTATCAGACATCCAAACAAATCACACCCATAATGGCTTCAGCTATTTGGATTAGCTAAAGTAAATTTAATTTCACCCGAAACCACCAGGACCACAAAGCTGTCCAAATGATATGATCACCAGCACAACGTATTTACCTTTATTTATGTTATTAAACCGATGGGTCTCGGTGATATTCGTCGAAACTTCCGATGAGGAACTGACATATTACTCAACGAGTAACCGTCATTCTACTAAGTCATGAGAATGATCACTGAAATGGAAATCTAACCGTGTCACATCATTTGGCTGAATATGAAGAATATTCGTCAAAATTGGCGACTGTATAATCGTACAACACCGTTTGATCCGTATTTAGTACGGTATTATATTAGCCCACTTTGTAGCGAAACGTTCTTATACCGAAAGGTGACCCCTTTTTTCACTAGTGTAAAACCCATTCGATCTGCATAACTTCGCTGCGGTGTCAGTCAAAGAGGTGACCATATGACTCTGGCAAAAACTGTAATTTAATAATACTCCTTACTGGTTGCCTGACTTGCGTTCATTTGCACTTAGCACTTTTGAGTACGCTGTTGTCTACTATCACCGCAGCACTTACATTCCAAACAAACTTTGGTTCCTTCTGGCAGCGTAAAATACAACCGCGAATTTTCAGCTTGACTTTTCACGCATGTACGAATAACAGTTAACAGATGTTATTTACTCATCACTAGTTGATTAGTCAAACCACAAATGACTGAAGCTGTCACATCCAGATAAGCTTTTCAGACAGCATCTTTTTGATAAAGGATTATTAGACTTGAGTTCCTTATTTGTTAAAGTTCAATTTCTAGTTGATAACGAAACATACATATATATGAGATAACCGTATTGACGGCTACATTTATACAGAAATGAAAATATTAAATTTCAAAAATCATACACCTCTGCTTTCTAGTAAACGTCAGTTAAACTGATTGCGTCAATAAGAAACTCAGTTATCACTTTTGAATTCCAATCGATAACTGCTTGACTACTAGTAATCCCTGATGAAAAACCCACTTCCAGAATGTGTACGATAAGTTTGGTTGTCATCCAAATGTTATCACGCGTGCATCCGTTTTGTTCTTCATACTGTTTTTGCCTCATGCATTTTCAGATTTGAATAAAAATACACCTTCCCAATAGTGTGTACTATGAAACACTCACCACGCAGTAAATATGAAACCAGAGTATGATATGGTATGTTGATCACTTAAAACAAGAAAGACTGTGGATTCCAACCTGAAGCATACTCAGGCTAAATCGCAGATATATTTTGTACTGTGATGATTTGTTCATTTGCTGCGCCCATGAAATAAACATCTCCTGGCTGTTTCTCAAGCTGTTACATTTTTCGATATGAATTCAGTTCGTATACTCTCATCAGTGGTAAATGTGTAACCGACATGGAAAAAAAACAAGATTTAACTTAAACGATTAAAATCAAAATCGAACCGTGAGTATTAATCACGATCCACCCTGATTTGCACTTTGAATCGTTTCATTTAAGTCTTGTCGGCTTTGTTTTCATGCTAGTCACATGTTTATGATTGAAGACAGTGTGCGAAATGAATGCATATCGTAATTTGTGTTTTCTAATTATTCCGTTCAAACTGCATGAATTGGGCTCAACGTTTCAAGCATAAAGTTTTCTTTCGCTGCAGATTTAAAAAAGTCATCTAGTTATGGTACGCTAGCAATATAGTACGAATTTACCGAGTCCACACAAAGCTTCGAGGGAGGGAAAGGGGACCTTGAATTGAAAAGCGGTTTGATATGAATGGATCAGAACAACTCCGTGCAAGTTGAGAACTCGAGCTCTGAAACAATAAAAATGGCAGAATAATCATTCAGATGCGCAGTAACTAAACAACAAGTAATGGTTACTGGGACTAAATGGAAGATTGATTTTCTCAGTTGTTGCAAGCACTCTCATACGGTACACCAGATTGCTTATTTCTAATTTTAGCCCATAAATGGTATTAAAATAAAGTGGGTCAAAGCAACTGTGTTCAGTTTTGCCGATGGTTACTGGAATCTTACAGTAATGAAATCAGTCAGAATCAGCTAACATGATTGACAATTCGCCAAGATAATCCAGGCATAACGCAAAAAACATCGAACGCTGCTCACCGAATTCAACTTTGTTTATCTCACAAGCACAGCCTCCATTTGTCGGTAAACCGTTCTCGTTCTGAATGGGATTTTTTGCATCCCTGAGTCAGTGTGGTTGATGAACACGTATAAATGTAGGTCTCGGTTTTACTTTCAAGTAGCAAAAACAAGCAAATTTTTTCAATGTTTACCAGTTGTAATGATTTTTCGTTCGTTGTACCCATGAAGCTTGATGTCAGAAAACAGCAAGTCTTCTCTATGCTGTCACTGTCTTCTTCCAACACTGATGCAGCGGTAATAAACTGGGAGATTTGGAGCACTCTGTTTCTCAATTTAGGTAAACGGCAGTTTGTTGATTACACGCCATGTTTGTTCCGATGTTCGGAGACCGAAAACACAACTCGCGTAAACTGAGTGACGCTCGTACACGTAAGGGAAATTAGTTTCAATTTACCGAGAGCTGTTTTCATCACTCTCAATGGACAGTCATCAACATGGTACATTCGTCAGGAAAGGTTGACCGACCACGATATTGATATGAGATATACCACTGGGTACATTTCTTGAATACGAACCCTAAATTTGCAGTGAACCAGCTTCGTGGCAGGACTGCAAATATATACTACATGTATATATTTCAACAGCTGTGGTTTGGCTGGAAGTGGTTCTAGTGGGAAACTAGTAAAATCCGGTGGAATTTGAACCCACAATCAAAAGAGCTACATGTTTCTAGGCAGTGTGCATTCATTTAAATGAGTCAAGAATTCTAACCGGAAACTCGACACTTCATATCGGAATTAAAAAACCTGTCTGTTCTAAAATGTTAGGTGGAGGGTTTGTTTGCCAGGATCGAACCTCGCTTACAAATGCTCACGTTAAGTTCTATAATTGCGATTGCAGATAAATTCTTCTTTTCCCTACGTCGCCTTCTGAGCTTTATTTGGATCCAACATGTCCGCCTGATATCAAGCTCAAAATTAGTTGAAAACTCTATGTCAATTTCTTTTGTACGATTAACCGGTGCAACTTTGTTCGTACACTCCGTCTCTTGGCCCCCTTCAAAACAATATACCCTTCCTTTGTGTCTATCAGCGACCTATTTTACCTCCAAGTGTGACTGACACTCCGTTCCCCCTGATTGTGAGATCACTGTGATGTTCACCACCTGGTTCACCTTAAACAGGAAAACCAACATACCTAAAATGCTGACCGCAAACTTTAAACGACAACACTGTGGTCTTCTGATTTCCTCTGCAATATTTTTCATTAGTTGTTCCATTTCAGTGTCAACAATTAAGCCTGCTGTCAAGATTTCGTAATCAATCTGTGGTCGATAACTTCAAAGCATTTTTGAGCATTGTTTGAATGTCTGACTTCCATGGACAGTTATTAACCGACACGAGCTTAAAATAAACGGATGACCAAGCACGAGTTGTTGCCTTGTATACTGTCAGCAATGCAACATATAGAAGAGGTTAGTAAGTCCACAGCCAAAATTATGATGTTATCAACTGCGTTTGTTCTGACAAACAAGCTTCCGGAAAGAATCCCAGCAATCCTGGTTCATGTCGTTCGCTCTCCATTGACTAACAAGCATAAGCCTGCGAACTCAATCTTATTGAACAGCATGCATGTAGTCCTATAAAGAAATTGAATAAATTTGCAGTAGCCCGTGATGCGTGAGGACCGTGATTTAGTTGAATTTAAGAAGATATTTAGCTGTCCAGGTGTAATTCACTCAGTATGGTATAAAGGGTCTGCCAGAAAATTTACCTAAATGTGTGCGTCACAGTCTGTTTCCGTACTTGTATGGACTGTCGCATGAGTCTTTATCTTCAGATCATTAAAATATAGATGGTTAACACTCAGACAGTGAAATTTCGCCAGTATATTTATGATATAGCAGAGGATTGACCTGGCATTTGTTATGCTAATCATCTCACAATGTTGATGCAACATACCATGATTAAGGCCGGTGACATAACACAAAGTTTGTCAAGACAGCACCATAAGTGGTTACAACCGATAACAACGGTGAGGTTTTGTGCACTGTAGGTATCGATTCACGAAATAAATCAACGTAATTTAAGGGAACGACACGTAACGGCATCTCCATGACCATTTCTTCAATTATAGTCATCGCTCGCCTGATTTGATCGGAACAGAACTAATATGTTGTTTCCGTCAGCTGAAGCCCGATTGGAATTGAATATACGGCATGTCACACTACTCTATCATATGTCGTCCCTTCATACTATCTCCGCCTTGAGCGTTACTCACCCCCTTTCTACGTCCTGAGATCGGACGAGATATCTGAGAACCGCCCACACGTTTGCATTCTGTGTATGTGCAAGCTCGCTCTACAATTGGTACACTGTCAGAGGGAATCGTGGTGATTCCACTGACCAATCTGTGGTCAGCTATACAGTTAACGTAACACAACGCAACGTAAATTAAGAATATCTAGGTTACTATCCCTAACATCAACTTGGAAATATAATACAAAACGTCCTATCCTCGTTTTGAGCCATGACCTGAAGGATGGCATCCCTATGATCATTTTATGCAGTACATTGTGTTGTTCACATATAAATATCAGACATTACTATAATACTCAGATCTTGAGACAATTCAGCTTTAAGCATAATTATTCCACAATCCTATTTAGTTATGTTGTTTTAGCGTTTGTACACCTTGTCTACGTAACCAAAGTTCAGTAGCTACTTTCTTCAAGTTTCCAACATGTTGCTCTAAATCGTCATGGAAATATAGCACACTAAAATTCCTGGAGGCTGATAATCGCTGCAGGCAAACATTTAATGATTTTCTCTTTATATGTTGCTATCTGGGCAATATTTAATGTAGTTACGTGGTGCGTTCTGTTATCCAAAATGACTGGTATTTGTGTCAGGTGTCTCGTGTCATTCCTGATCTCATATTAATCTTTTGTTCCAGCAACGCACGCCTGTCCTTCATTGAATGAGATGATCATTTTTTCATTGCATGGGTCTACTATCCGAACAATTATGAAACTTTGACTGGTTTTTGGAGCACAGATCAAATAAACAACGATTTATTGTGTACATTTTTTTATCTGGTTTTTTCTCATTATGTAACAGCATATGCCAACATGAACGTTAATGAGTGCGCATGAACAGTAACATTGGAGTCATCAGTTGCCCAAAATGCATACTATCAAACCTTTTATGAAAAATATTAACAAGACAATGATTTTTTTCAATCTAATCAAAGAGTTTTAATTTCACGTGATTGATTTGAGTTTATGTTTGCGCGGGAGTAAAACAGTTTCCAACAGATGACATCAATTCCCATAGCGGCAAGATAAATTTGAAAGATTGAAGAGCTTCACGGGAGCACATTTGTACCAAAATTATAAAATTGAAAACTTAAATCAGCAGCGCACTGTAGTAGTTTAATGAGATCGGAAATATCGACCTGTATTGAAAGTCCTAATCGCAGGGTTATAGATTGAAGTTTCCAGGACAGTTACTGTGTCTCCATTTCAAGATGATCGGGCAACCTGATCATTACTCACAAGCTAAAGTGGTTGAGTGTTCACATATGATAATTCGGTCGTGCCTAACGTGAAGTCAATGGCGCAGTGGTAAACACGGTTGCCTCATGAACAGCGTGTCCATGGTTCAAGTCCCGGCAGTGGCGATGATATGCACTACTGACGAGCTCTAATGAGAGTGAAACTCGAGTCTAGTGCTTCCTCTGTTCGAAAGGGACCGACTGGAAAGTCTATGGGAATGCGACAGCTGCGATCAATTGTGGGTGATGTTCAAGTTGAAATAATTCTACCTGAGAGTTGCTTACAATCATACTGCCAACAATTCATCTCACTCACGTTGGAACAAGCATCAGTTCACCCAACGCTAATTTCTCCACAAATAGGCAAGCAGTCAAAACATGAGCCTAAAAATTAGATCAAGTCTGTTTGGATTCATAATCTCGGGGAGAAAGCGAGGGAAAATAACTGCATGAACTGGCGGTCAGGCGTTTGCTACGTCTATGATTGTTTTCATCTGACGCGGCGGCAAATTTGAACTGTGAGTGAGTAAAGCCTTACGAATGTTACCTATGCACATACGGGTCTAATTGTGGCACAAATTGGGCACAAACTGTAACACCATTCCAAACCACGCGTTGTAATAACACCTCATACAGCCTGTGGGGAGTATCGGGAATAAGTTTTTAGAACACCTATCTCAAACGCTTAAGCAAAGCTGAGGGACTTCCACCGGAAACAGACACACTCCTAAGTACTATGCTAAAGCTCGTGCCAAAAAATCAAAAGAACATAACCAGAGAACAGTGACCAACATATGACCAAGCACAGTTCACGGTAAGCAGTTATTGTCAGACAAATAGTCGGTAACAAATATGTCAGACAACAAATGCAGAGACGAAACTACGAATTTACGATCGGATATCAATAACGTGTTAGAATTAAGGAACATCAATGGGGAATAAAACTAAATTATTTACCATATTCCGTGGCTGGTATAATAGATGATCCAACAGAAGTCGTAATTATCAGACATATTCATCAGAATTTCAGCTCTATGAAAAAGAAAACTATGGCTGAATATTTCGTTGATTTCTGAAATACCTGCCGGATTCGAAACCAATGAGACATTTTTGGTATTCTTTCTTGCAGAGCTGTGCATTTCTGCTGTAGAATTCGCCAGTCATATCTCCTTAAAAAGACAGCAGCGTTTGGTGAAAGGTAACTCACACAAAAAGTAATGAAGTAAGAGGAAAAATGGCGTTTGGAAAAACTGATATTTATGTGAAAATCATTCTACTGAGAACAAACGATGGTGAATTGGCTGAATAATACGGTAAGTTCCAAATTTCTTACTATATCACACATAAGCACATTTAAAACTGCTAAGCACTCAAAGATGATAGGAAACAATGTGTTGATCAGATAGACGCTTTTCTCTCAAATAGGGAAATGAGGAATTCTGTTTTATTTATGTTGAAAAATGTCAAATATGAGTATATACGTTCTTTACATTACAGGGGAATCTAACGTTAGCTGACAGCTTTTGAATGATTTGGAGAATAGCGGTGAACAGCCAAATCGCCCAGTTGGAAAACCACCCTCACGTTTTCTTGTGAAAGATTTACCCAAAAAAATATTCACCAAACAAAATTGCATAATATAGACCACCTATCGGCGCATAAGGATGGTGACAAAGTCAAGACTTTTATGTCAAAAACAATGCCTTTCTCCCATGAGATATTTCTGGGAATATAACAGCCAACTCCAAGTGTTTTAAGTAAATGTCTCAGCCCATCGAAAAATCTAAATTATTTAACTAGCAAAAGTAAGTGATCATTTTGTTGAACTGTATAAGCCGATAGGATACTTAAAATAAGTCTGGAGAAACTGATGTTTACAGATGTGTTCACTTGCCAAACCCGTAACCTGCAGGATCATTTCAGCAACGACCGTGCAAGTGCAGATTTGTAATCGTTAATCTTATTAATTGAAACCATTTGATATTTACGGTTATTCACTACATTGACATTCAATACAACAGTTTAGTTTTTCTGAACGTTAATCTTGTTTAAATTCACAATCGAGGTTTGTGTTAATACCCCATGATTCTCACAAAATATCTAGCTGATGACGCACAACGTTTGCCACAGACATGTGGTTGATTTAAGCAAGGAGCCCATCATAAGTATTTCGGTAACATATGAGATATCATCGTGGCGTTTCAGCCATCGACAATAGGTAAAGAATAGTAATATTGCTGGTGTTATGGATTCCAGACACTGACTCCCTTAAACTCCATATTCGCCCTAATAAACAGTCTGAGACGAAGATAATCTAAACAGAATGACCGTATATTAGATGATGAGCAATCAATAATTTTGTGATGGCCACGATGACATAGTGTAAGTTATAGCCACTTCTAATTCGTTCCTGGCACATCTATAAAACAAATTTGAACGCTGGGCACGGTGAGTCGTTTCAGATCGCT
The DNA here is from genome assembly GCA_014338405.1 of Paragonimus skrjabini miyazakii. Lineage (NCBI taxonomy): Eukaryota > Metazoa > Platyhelminthes > Trematoda > Plagiorchiida > Troglotrematidae > Paragonimus > Paragonimus skrjabini miyazakii. Next base: position 108,666 of record JTDE01000175.1, on the reverse strand, counting down.
CAACAAGATTGGGTAACCTACTTTGGAAACCGGCGGGCTAAGCAACATTCTGTCAGCAAAAATTGGCTGAAATATTCGTTCGCAACATTTGCTTTTAAAAGCCTTACATGACTGAAAAGTAACCTGTCCAAGACGGAGGTGGACAATTCCCTATGTTAGAATCAATGAGTTCCACTTATCCCAATCATCAAGACGGCAAGAAGACATACAATGCAAGATGTAAGCATTTCGTTCACTCTCATCAATCGAGTATATAAGAGATTTGGTTATATGGGTTTAGGGCATAGCGACCAAACGAAGAAATGAACAAAGATCACATGGAAGCCATCAAGGTTGGGTCGACGGTTTCCTTATCACGGTAGCAAAACTTAGTACAACAGCACGTTCTGCTAACAGAGATCTGGCGCTTGACATTGCATCAGCAACACCTAAGGAACCATCAACAGTTTAGGGTTGGGATTGCCTAATTGGACAATAAACGAAGTGGTGTAGTCAACCACATCACCTGTCACGACTAAGTTTTTCGCAATCGAAGACGCGGGTTTCCGTTCAGGTGTTGGTACACTAACCCGTGTTGAGTCACTTTCTAAACCAACCACTTCGGGATGTGCTTCGCCTTTCTCTGTAGTATGTTTCGGTCCTCTGTGCTAATAAATAAATCACCGCAACTGCAGGTAAACTGTTAGATGGCATGAGAAGCAGAGCGTTCCGAGAAAGAACGATCGGGGCAATGGAAACTAATCTTGCAGTTGAAAAGTAACAAATATAATTCCGCTGAGAAATAAGTGTGACCAACAGCTGATTTCCACTTTCGACTTAAATGGGTAATATTGTGCTCTTTTATGTACAGAAAGTTGAGAAAAACCTACTTTTTTTCACGCTGATTGTGGTCGAGAATTAACCACTCGTTCCTTGAAGTGAATTTTACCTAATTTCATCGGGTATCCATTAGCAAGCAAAACTCACCTCAAGAGGTCCTCTTCAGACCTTAGGCGATCGATCATGCATGATTTATTTGCTCAATGTGAAAGCGTTTGCACCAAACTACGCTTGTAATCTGCGGGCGTAAATAAAGATAGGCGTAAGTTTTGTCTAAGTTATGTAGCCTTCCAATAAACAGATCGGCTAAGTGCGTGACGTTTGTTCCGTTCATTGCTTTGTCGCCATGTGCTAAACTTACATAACTCAATATTTTTTGCAATCGACTGATGAGAATGAACAAAATGCTTGCAACTTGCAACGTCTGACTTCCTTATTTGTAAAGCTGTTACATGTCTGTTCTCTTCAGTCAGTTAAACCCTGCAAATTCGACTCGCGAATAGACACATTTCGTCTTTTAAGTACAGGAGTGAGAAACATTTTTAAACAATTTCAAAATGATTGAATATATACTGCAGACTTAACACGTGGATTCTACTGATTTCAAAGAGCATGGATCAATCACAAAATATACATAGCGGACGTGTTTTGGTAAAAGATGTTGCATCCATTGTATGACAAAGAAGTTGATAAAAACAAATGAGATTTTGTCTTGGTTTTCCCGAACGGTCGGAAGGCCAAAATTCTCTTATCTAGTCACATTTGTACATGTCTGTGAAGGCTAACCTTTCAAAGTGTTAGAGAAAAATGAGTATACAGCCAAAAGCTGTATACTGCGTCTAGAAATTTATATACTGTCTTGTTCTGGATTCAGTTACAGAGTAGACATAATCTGGATTCAGCAACATGGCGTCATTTCACATTACCAAATAACAGAGAATACCTCAAAGCAGTTGTTAATGAAATAAAAAATTGTGATTGTAGCAGACTAGCTTACTAAAAGTGCATGAATATACACTGCGCGCAAATAGTCAAAATATCCTAATGGAAAACAATTTTTAGTAAAGAGGCAACATTCTGCAGGATTCGAACTCCGGACTGTGGTATACACAACTGATTAGTCGTCACGATTTTGGTCCGCGCAGCAATGAATCTCGGCTGACAAGTTGATGCAATCACACTCAAATTGTCCACGATCCTACTGCATTAAGCAAAAACCCAAATAGTTTGAGCACATTCGGTGACAAGCAGGGAGAGTTGAAAACCTAAGAATCCTCACACCGGAAAACTTGAGTGGATATTCTGATATATGTAGTTACTCTTTTGGAGTGAGAACATCCATTCGAGTACACCTTCATCCGACTTTACTGCGTACTATCTGTGGTGACAGAGGAACCATTCAGAGTTGCGTATAGATTCGCCAACTCCGCTACTGTGCAAGTGGATAAAACCCGTGGAGGTGAGTTCAGAATTTGATTCTCGTAGTCTTTATCAACGTAAATTTACGGATAGGCCACATTCATACAACTAACAGGAGAGGAGTAGAACCAAACTAAACGTTCAGTCGGCAACGTTGTCTGCAGGAATCGAAGATTAGTAAACAAACGTTCTGCTGTTTCCCTAAGGTCTGTCTGTGTAAACCCCTAAAAGTTGGCATGTAAACGTTGATTTCTAAAATTATACACCAAATAACTATAATATATCCATGATTCATACAAGAAATGCTGCATTCAACACAAAGACATGAGCTACCATACCGCTAATGAAAAGATGTGATATTACGGCATCTTCATATGTCGAAAATTTGCTTTTACGGTACAGGTGAAGAAAGTACTAAGCAAACCCAAAAGAAAACCGTCAGGTAGGAATGACATACACTTTTTGGAGGGGGCCGATAAACCATGTGTTTAGTTTTCCATGTCAGTGTGAAGCATCTTTCCGCCAAAGTCATCAAGAATGGACCAAACTAATTTAAGCAGACTTTAACAGTCTTGTCTTGAAGATTCTGTAGTGCATTCACAGAGTTTTATGTTGAGGACCTCCTACTAACCAAAATGAAGGCAAAACACAGAAATAAGCATTGTCATTTACAAGGCAGAAGTCAACACCAGCAGACTAATTGTCCCGCGACTTTTGCTACTTCACATCAGGTACATACTGCAGTGCTGTTTGTATATGAGAGGCAAACAGGACTAGCCAAAAGAGCAATGAAACTGTTCATTCGGAATGGCGGTTTCAGACTGACGACCACGTTCTTCTATTGGCTGAGGATTGGTTGTAAGTAGCAGCAGTCTCAGCGAACTGTCGATTGTTGGTTGTGTAAATTATTTTAAAGGAATAGATTATTTTAACCTTATGTCCAAATGTAAACAAATGACTGGCAATCGAAGGTGAAAGTTGATTGCATTGCCCTGGTTGCGCAGTAGTAGTTGTTGGAATCTGCTTCATCTCATGTACAACCTAAGCCAAAACGGGCCTGGCTACTGGGATGCGCAACTGTCTTTCTACTCTGATTACGTAGATTGCCTGAAACCTAAATGAAAACTGGTAAATGCTGTGAGATTTGACATAAGGAAGTAGTGGCATTTTCATAGAAAGTGTTGGCATTCAACTGGTCGGATGTATCGTCGTAACGGGTTTCGCATGAAATTTTCGACCGACTGTTACTCAAGGTGGCCGAATGAGTTGTTTATTCATTTTATCGCATTTATGGGCTAACAGTAAGGTGACGCTTAGCTTAGATACAATTATCTGTCTTGTTACACCATGGTTTAGCTTATCATGCCGCTCAGTGAATACGCGGGAACAGCCATTCGATTCCAGCAATGATTGCAGGTGCTGTAGTTCATTGTGCAAGTTATCTGAAATACATATTTTTACGGCATGATGAAATAAAGTACCAACTAGAGTATGTTTGTATTGGACTGGCATAAAGCTGCCACATTTCAGCTACTGACCAACCGATGGTATTTTTGTAAGCATATCTTCTGATTTTGTCGAATGATCGATGCGTTGTGAGGATGTCTATATAGGCAGTAAACTGACCGGTCATATGTTGAACTCAGAGTGGTGTGTCACGAAACGTTTGACATGTTGTTTGCAGAAAGTTCTATGCGTCTTCTTCGCTGACAGTAATTATAAATATACCTTCTACGTATTGACAGTATGGAGCCAACCCCTCGATTGTAGTCTGTAACTGCAGCTGCCATAATTAGGTTCACCAAAACAAAACCTCGTTGACCCTCTACAGCAACACAGGGTCTCTCTGTTCATTGCCTTTTCCTTGATACAGACAGTTGATCATCGGAATAAGCATAAGAGGCAATTATAGTTCCGTGGAATTCAAACCGACCCATAACTGTTTTTCAACAAACTGATTAAAAATTAGTCCCATTAACCCTTTCATAAGAAAGTTGGGGTAGAGAGAATCGTATCAATCGTATCAGAGATTCGTATCAAGGAGCATGTACCCAAATGGCTGGAGACGCAGTTAGAGACGCCAGGAGCCTGTATAGATGCCGATGGACGGCACCCCGCATCTTCTGTTGCAAGGCACATAATACAGACAGGAAACATAGTCAAAGTTTCTGACGCGTTCTCGGTGATCTTTCGAAGCAACCGGAAACGCATACTCCAGTTTGCTGACGCTTTAGCCATTAAGCGTCATAATCCCCCCTGTGTGTTCAAAAACAATTTGTGTTGACACTGCGGCTACCCTGGTAGTCCGTATTCCCACAATTTTGATTTCCAGTTTTGGTGTTTGTCTGTTTAATCCCTTAAGCCATGACTTCTGCTCTGTGGAATTTTGACTCGTTTAAAATTAGTTACATGCCCATGTGTGATCAGAATGTACGAAATGTTACTCCGGAGAACATCACATGAATTGCGTCTTCTCATTGTTTTATTCAAGTTCATCAAGGGAACAAACTGTTTCAGAATTAATATCCTTAATAGCAAAATAATGTTTGCTAACATCTGGTCCCTCCAGCAAGTATACTATCACAAAAGTATTCTTCAGCTTACCATGAGAGAATGATTGCCGTACAGGTTTAAGCATGTAAACCGAACGACCGGTGAACAGTATAGATCTTAGTGGTGTTTTATGCTTGTGGAGTTTTGGGAGAGCATCTGTTTGCGGTGTATGAAGTCCGCATGGTGTTAGTATCATTTTAGTTGGCCAGCCAGCAAAATATATCCCCAAAGGCCTTGAAATGTTTCTTCAAACTTTGTTTGGAAATATACTCCTGTTATCAGTCTTCTTGTTGTTTAAGAGTAGCTGCTATCCGGAAAAATATGCTTCATTTTAGCAACGTAGTCCATCGCGTCAAGAAATGTAATTCCACAACTTTTATTCGGCTGCATTAGTACCAACGATTCATTTGACCGTTGTCAACACTGCAGTGTGAACATCGGAGAGGGTAGATTTCTTTTAAATACAATAATTGGCAGTACTAAGTAGAAATCCAGTCCGTCCGGAAGTTCCAGCCTTTCTATTGGTTGGCACAGCCATGCTTGCCACTCGTCTGTTTTAGTGCGCATTCAGCTTAAACAACTTGCTTTATTCAGGTGCTATTTATAGCCGTTTAATACTGCGCCTGGGTCTCATCGTGACTAGTCAATGAATTGAGCAGCCAAGTTGCTCGACTGACCGACATAAAATGGTTGTTGCCTCCTGCAAATCATCAGTTGACCTCCTATCCAGAACTATCCTCTCTTCCAAATACATCCGATTCTTCTTCACTGTTTCTCTGGTTTATGATCCATAAGACCGAGGTCAACAGGTCCACACATTCACTCTTTTTATCCACTCCGGTATAGTTTCTGGAACGCACTGCATTCGTACATTGTTGTTCACCAGTAGAGCCTATAGGTCGTTGGCTCCTTTGTCATATTCTAACTTTTGGTTTGTCATTCGTTGCCTCAGGTCACCATAAACTTAAGTTTCATTCGATGGTTTTGAGCTTATCACTGATGGCTATGTACTTGTTCTTTTCCCTGGCATTCTCTGAACTGAACTATGGAAAACAGTCTCATTATGATTGTTTCGCTTTCTCGATAGCATCAGGTACGAGTAATTTTTGGGATAACTGCCCGAGTTCCAATAGTCACCTCGCCATTCTGACCTCCCCTTTGGTCTTATAATTCAACTGACTGTGATATGGAGTACCTGTACCAGTGTCAAATTACCGTATTTTGACAAACATTCTGAATTCCGTGTCAATGAATTGTGGCCCGCTGTTTCCGTTGTAAATAATAGGTATTCTCCATCGCAAAAACAGAGGATCTGAGTTAATCGACGGATGCGCCCGAAGCAGTAAAGCTCAAGCATTTCAAGTTGCCTATAATTTTTGTGTGTGACTAAGTATTGATAATCTGTCTATGTAGAGATAGTCTTAGATATTATTTGTCAATGGCTTTGAAGGATTTAACACCTCAGATTCGCTTCCATGGTTTGCTTTGATTCAATATCCCAAACGGCAGTAAAGTTTTGCATGTATATTCTTACGGAACTTGACATGTAATACCAACAGAAGAGTTCCCCATATCCCGGAAATATTTGTGGGAGTGCAACCATTTTGTCTCTGAACATCACACTATCCTTCTGTATGAAGTGATTTCTATCGTTAAGAGAGACTGGTGGTATTTCGGGAAAATTTTATTGCGGGGCCGTCGTTTACTAATTGCTTCAGTCAGTCGCTGTAACATTGCGTCTCATTTCGTTGTTTTTTTGAGGTCTACGATTAGGATGATTTTCGTGATAGTGCGATCCATCCCCGCAATATTGCTTTTGATTAGGAAGACTTTCCCATAAATTCCGGGCGGCGTATAAGTTATCCATTTCCGAGTTCCCGACTGACATGTCGATTCGACATCATGTTTCTGCTTTCGAATCAACATTCACTGCACCTCTACACAATTTTTTGGTCAAATTCTTATCGATAAGTTCATCAATTTCATTTTTTAAACTATGAACTCTGTCACTATATCATGTTTATGGGATGCTTAGGTTCTACAACACTTCACATCTGTACGCACCTCACTATGTGGACATAAGCAGACGTAATTTTTGTTCACCAAGAAGAAGCGTTATCGTTAAAACTGCTTTCCAAACTGAGAACAGTTAACTGCTAGTAGCCATCTAATCACACCAAGCCGACTCGACTACATGTTCATGTCAGCACAGGATTTATTGTAGAAGAAAGCCGCGCGCATGTGATTTACACTCTTCGTGTGCTAATACAGAGTGAATCAGGTTTTCTTGTTCTGATAGACTATTCTACGCACCATCTGAGCAAATGAACATTAAACATAGAAAGTTCAAATATCGCAATAATATGACTTCATTGATAACTGAACATAACCTTTAACACGGAATAGACCCAATTAAGTGTTTACGTTGATAACCGGTAAATAATGACATGCACGTAGCATCAGTTCAAATGAAAACCATTAGTGCAAAAACAGAGTTCAACCCAGACAGCAGATCATATTGAACATTTGTTCAGCTAGTGGGGAAGATGAGATATTAGTTCCAAAGTACAAACCAAAACAGATAATCTGTCGATCACGAAGCGTTCCAGGGAGTGTTTGCTATTATTATACTGACAAGGATAATTGATAGAACAGTCAAAACAGGTTCAAAGTGGGAAAGTGTAATCCAACAAATATGACACAGTTCTGATGTGGATAGTCCATCTAACTAGCAAATAAGATAGAAAATTACAACAATCATTTAGAAATAAGAATCCATGCAACCCCTACTAATATCTTCGAGAGTAATGAATCAACTGTTTACTCCAAAGGTCTACTGGCTTACAACTGTAATAAGTAAAGAAAAAACATGCCGCAACAAAACTTGAGAAGAGGGAAGAAAGAATTGAAGTTCATACTGAAAAGAAACCGATTCTATAAGCATGCAGTTAACTGCAACATGTATACGTCTTGCAAACAATGGACGAAATTATAAAGCAGTGTGAACTGGTAGTCGTAATACAGTTGTTCTGTGATTTTCGTAGCTCTGGTTTACCAGCTGTATTTACTATACAGGGAAAGATCTAAAGAACAGTAACGTGCATACCCGTGACCCTGACTGGTCACTATTTTTCTTATCGTGTTCAATGACCAATTTGACGATTGAAGTTTCATATTGTTACACAAGTTAAGTACTGATAATGATTTCCCTGGAAAAATGCAGAAGCACCTATAAGTTTTATTCACTTGACCAAAACAATAATCTTTGAGTTTATTAATCACCGTACTCGGATCATTCTAACCATCGTTTTCATAAAAAATCAATTTTACCTAGACCTCTTGATCTTATTTAGTAATTCCTTGGTTTGACCATTTTGAAAACAAACCAAAGGAGTTATCGGTTTCTCAACGCTTCAGCCCTCTCTGAGAGTCTTTATCAAGAGTTTTAAACCAGAAAACGTGCAATGTACAAGCTTTAAATTAGGCCTCTTCTGAGTTAATTCATTGTGGCTTAACCAAGAAATTACCTACTAATGAGTATCAACACATCACACAATAGGTTTTCTCATACTTGTTCTGTTTACGGTTTGAAAGTACTAATCTATCGGTCTTCATCCTCAACGCAGTGTTGGAGTACCTCCAGTTAGCATTCTTTCGAATCTTCTGGTAAACCTCTCCATACGGTATAAATATTGACTTCCTACCTCCACATCCGCCATGTTTAGGGAATCGGCAGTGCATGTCACATCCGACGCTTCAAGGAAAACTACTGCGATCGCCTACGATTAACGATCTCGGGCTAGAACGCAATGGAAATAGTAAATAAGCCTGTGAATGCCGCATTATCGCCTCAACAATGCATGCTGATCAGATTGAAACCTATTATTGCAAGCTAGCCTGCTGGCAGAGAATCAATGGTACGTTGCTGATTTTCCTTCTCGAGGTAATGTGCCCTCTACTACGACGGAGGATTTTCAATTCGATACCATTTCCACAGTGAATTATAAAATGGTACTGATGGAGAGTGAACAGGAACATATAAAAATGCTGAATTGTGTAGTAGGAATGGCTGGCCACAGGATAAAGAAATAGCAGGATTTTCCAAGGTCCGCAATTAGTTTAAACAAGAAATGGGAATAAACTTCAGGAATAAGGGCATGGGTATTTCAGAGTTATGCAACGGAGGTTTATTGCGCAGAAACACGTGTTACAGGCTGCGGTGAGCATGTATGTTCTGAAAGTGAAGAAAATTTGGTAATTGTCAGCCCATACCAGTAACATAATATATTACGAGCAAGGCAGGATTTTGTAGAAGACGTAACCCAAAACAAGTGAAAGGAAACGACGACGTTGTTAGAAATTCTCGATAGACCTAGGAAAATATTTCTTGCTAATATATGTGTAAACCGGGGCAAACAGCATTTGGTTACGTTGAACTACAATTACCGGATTGTTCCGTCATCGACTGGCTATGCAGTAACCCCCGCAGGAGTGCAGTCGTCAACGAGTTATGTGTTTATTTTACTCACTGTGACACACCGGGGGATGTCACTCCGATATTAAATTCCATTTCATGTATACCTTGTGAGGGATGTTTGTAGAGTTCGAAAAAGCAACCCATACCATAGCCAGTTAAGTAAAAAGACTGAAACCATAGTCAAAGCAGTCAAACTGTTGTTATGAATCACCCAGGTGGGTTAAGATGAGGTCGGTATCTTTAATATTTACAGTGAAAAGAAGCAAAAAGTTGGTATTATAGTTAGAAGGGCACAGTAGCTGAAAATTTTCAATCTTCTTACTATGAAACCTATTACATTTCTCTGGCATAATATAACGTTCTTTGTTTATTTTGGCGTTTTATTTTACAGGAGAGAATGCTGTATGAAGAGCACTTTTTATGTTTTAATCGGGTGTTCGAACAACAAATCGATCGAAAAGACAATTATGCAACCTGTACAGCAAGTACAGAATGTAGAGAACATTTACGACATTGACAACAGTCATTAAAGCGGAATTTATGACAGTCAACCGTCATCCTCAATAAACATTCATTGATTCATTCAGAATGTCCAGTTGGTTTATTGTTCTGCAAATATAGCCTGGTCATTCATTGGTGAATCATAGTTCGCAAGACGCACATCGTTAGTCTGTGTCTATTCACAAAACCAATGAGCGCAAGATTTGTTAACCGCGGGCCAATTTATGATCGTATGAACAATTAACAAAGTCGTGTGAAGACGAGTTGGTTGTTCTAGGGGTAAAAATCTTCCGATTGACTTAATGTTAGCATAGTCTCGGAAAATGTTACACGGGTTCATTTCTAAAAACGAACTTGATTCATTCATCGTGAGATGTGTGTTTAGAGTAGGAAAGTCTGAAATACATACAAGATATTTCAATTTTATAGTAAGCGACTATGTGGCGTATTTTGTTAATCAGTAACACATTTTAACCAAATGAATCAGTACTAGCACTGGAAAACAACACTGCAGAGAATTGATCAAAGTCTTGCTCAAACTAAGACTCTTGATCAGTTCACCTTGAAATAAAATGCAGAGGATCCGATTTTCATTCGTATTAGAGACAATCAGTGGATCTGGTCCATTCTAATATGGCTTGTAAGTCAAATAAAACGGATTGTCACTCCAGCACGTAAAGTATGTAATTTCAACAACTACAGGAAGTAATACGCATATCATCCTATAACCCAGGGGCCATAACCAGTCATTTGTTAAATAAGTGTTTGAATTAACCATTCGTCTTTTACTCATCCGCCATAGATTCAGGACCTTAATCTGAGTGGTGTTGGTAAGATGAAGCTTAGTTCAAATATCAGCATGTTAAACCTTCTCAATTTTTTATGAAGACCCGATTGACAATTGTCAATTCGCAAATTAGAAATGGTAAAAGAACAGCTATTTTGATGCAACAAAATTCAGTGTACGATAAAATTTGCTCAAATGCTTTATAGCAAACTCAGTTACCTGAATCCGTAATCAAATATGTGCCTTTTTGAAAAGCTTCAAAACGAGCAATACGGCAGCCACTGCCCAGCATTCGTCCATAGTCACGATGTTACTTCAATTCGTTTGTGGTAGTAGAATTCAAAATGGCATTAGATTATGTTGTGCTGAGCGAATGGTTGAGGCAGCCTTAGCGGGTAAGACACCTGACTTTGTCAACATAATGTAATGGGGTTTGAATGGTTGTTGTACTAGCCAAAGATTGATGGTAAGCAAGCTGTACTTCAGTGAAGCAAACCTAAATAATGGTTATCGCAACATTGGTCTACATTCTCCTGTTGGATTTATTGATCTATTCGACCCATAGTTGTGCCCACTTTTTCAGTTGTTCCAATAATGACTGAATGTTATTGATTGATACGTGTTGATGAGCGTCAAACCGTACGACTCATGGACATCGAGGAATGAGTGAATCAGAGGGGAACGATTTGTCGACCGGTAACTTTGATTCGGATTGAAAGTGATCAACCAAAATCAGCAAAATTGATTGTAATCAGTCTACCCAGAATGTTTATTTAGGGAAACGGACTAGATAGACTATCGGCGGCAATGTCATTGTCTTTATTTGTAAAACAACACTACGAAACTGAGCCTTGACAAGACGTGAACCACTTTTCTTTTCCATAAATTACAGGCATGATCGTACAACGGAAGGGTTTTGTTGTTTTTGCTTAACCAAAGCGCATTAGGCACGTTGATAGTTAAGCTGTTCTTCGCAGGTTCTTACAATTGTACAGCTACATCTTGACTAAACATTAACCGATGTTTAATGGGTGCAAAAAATGGCTATTTCTACTGTTGCTTCCGTTGTTGTTTCTTACTGTTCGAAATGAGTCATACTCCCCATCGCAAGCCGTTCGTTCGTATACCTTCTATTGTAGACATTCCATTACAGTTCCATCGGGGTCAGTGCTATGACTGTCTAACTGAAGGATGAAAAAGAAATTAGTGGCTCACCATTTTACCTCAATAATTTTGAGATTCTGAGGTGACTAAACGAGCTTTCTACACAAGTCTGGTTGCCTGTGCCCAGGCCCATGGACCCTGTCTGTTTGGTTTATTATTCACCATATCTCACGAGGCACACGGTGTACTACTGTCTGCTGGATCATCTGTACGTCAAACCATTAACCATCTTCGAGATCAGCTCAACAAAATGAACAACGGATTTACAAAATATTGATATTTTGCGTCATATATTGTTCTGAGGTGGACCAACTCACGGAACAAAACTTTGTGCTGCTTATCCTTTGTATCAAGCATGCATGCTACTCAGAATATACAGTTCTGAAAAATGAGCCAGTAAATTAGTTGAAAGTTTATATGAAAACCGAATAGACGCAGGATCACCAGTATCTGAAATAAAAAACCTCGGCCCTTCTAATACCGATATTTTAATGTATTCACACTAGAGTGTTGCACATCTAACAACACTGTCATCTACTTGTCGGTAGTAGTATGCTTACCGTCGGGGACCACATTTTCTTGAAAAATGTAGGTATGACCAACAACTGAACACGCCAAACATTATTGGAAGTTCGGAGTATAATACAGGACACACACCAGCCTTTATTTCCACGACTGCTAAGTAGCAATACTGTGGCCATCATTAAAGGATACCAGTCAGTTTTCGTAATATTCAGTTAGCCTACCAAATTTTTGAAGCGTCTGCTTAATAATGATACACCAAGGTGTGAGATAACTGATGTAAACAACTGTCAAAGGTTAACTGCTTTTCACAACTAATGAAAGCTTTCACACCAAAATTGATATTCTAATCTAAACCAGTAAGTCATCACCAAAAGTAATTATTCCCGTCCTAGCTGGATATTAAATTGTGGACCTCATGTGTACGTATCACTCACCGTATTCCGCACATGAATTTACATGTACAATAAACAAATTAGCAATATCTAATGTGGGGCCAGTGAAGTGGTGGCCAACATATCCACCACGACTAGCGCTCAATTCCTGGTCATGATGCAACTGTACACTGCTGATATACACGAGGTAAAAGAAATAAGAACGACCTTGTTTGTGATTAATTAGGTAAAGCTTCAATCTTATTGTGGAAAAATTACTCCTTCCGGTTTAAAAATTCACCAGTGTTTGAGATTAATTTTATATGGCAATACGGGGTGCTTTTCGAATGACAAAATATAACACAAACTTGCGATTTTCTACTGATTTACAGTGTAATTTTTGGAAATCGCGGATGGATTAACATTAACTCTGAGCTTTTGTTGTAGATTGATCCTACACTATTCTTAATGAACACGTTACAGAAGGTTTGACACCATCTGTTTCATTCATTTGCCAGTCAAGTTTTTATTGCTACTTGGGTGGTATGCTGTGTTGTTGAAAAACAGTTTTAATCAAAGGATACGATATATTATCAGGAAGTTCATTTTTTTCCGTTTTCACTTTTGAAGCGGCACTTGTTAAATTTTTGCGACTTATTTGTATGCCTTTCATTTTTCAACATCAGTTACAGGCTATTCATCTGGCGGCTCGGTTTTTATTACTTTGTGACCGTAATCAGAATGTTACTCACAGTTTTCTTCTTTTCACATGTAAGGCGAAGTCGAAATTAGCGATTGCGCATGGACAGAAACTGAACTGTACAACAGACCGTGCTGTCATGCTGTTAGCGCTATCTGTGCCTTTGCTTGTGTAAGTCGTGTGTATGGCTTACTGCGCTTCTGGCTCATGCTTGTTCCCGCTGTCTTCTTTTACAGGAATTTCGCCTGATCACCTAAACCTGTAGAACACTGTCTGCCTGATATCTCCACTTTGCTCCCAACTTGATCCATGATTATAATGGGTCATCAAACAAAAAATCGTCCGGCTTGTATTTTATATAAGACGCACTTTTAGTTGTTTTCCATCTGGACATTACAGTTTTGCTTACCAGCAGCCTACTTTATGTTCTCGTACTTGAAAAACAGAACAAAGCTCCGCGTCGAACTACATAGGAAACTAGAAACTTTATGCATATTCCGGTATACATGTATATATATATATATGTATATTCCAATATAAATTTTGAGGTGGACAAACTTTATTTCTTCGTGTTCATAACGGTCATTTAGATAAAATTAAGAAGCACCCTGGCAATACAATAAGTAAAGACACCAAGGAATGTGAATCGTAATTTCCACGCATTGCTCAAATTTTCTCCAAGTATCGCTTCTTTATATTTGTTTTCATATTTGCTGGTTTCTTTATCGAAAAATGAGAAGTTTAATGCAGACTATATTGTCTGCTTTTTAAAACAGATAACTACCCCAAATTATGCATGCTTATCCTGTTTTGAATTTACACCTAGTATCATATCGTCTGTCATTAGACTCCGTGGTGTAGACTTTCGCGGTGGCTGGAAGCTGAATTTCGATTTACATTTCTATGATGCAACCCTGTTATTGATTTAGCCAATGACCCCATAGTGACCAACAATCTGTCTATGATTGGCAGCTGTATGCTTCAATCTGGTCGAAGACAGCTTCAGTTGTGATAAAAAGGGTTTATCTTGCAGTTTCCCAATTATAACCACATAAACCGTTTACTCAATTCATTTGGATGCATGTATATTGAGTTTACTTCAAGCCAGTGCTGATTACGAAGCAGTCACAAATGCCTAACCACAGTCTACTCGATACGTTTTGTAGGTTTCCAAATACTTCCAATTTTGCCCATTTTAATCACGACTTCTGTATTTTGGATCTCTTCGTCAGACTGAAGTAGATGACGTCAATGAACCGACTGAACAGTACTTTAGTTAGTTAGTAAGATTTAGAAATGTTAATTATAATAAGTCATACGCCAACTCGCTTGATTGCAGGTTTTGTATTCGGACGAGATTTTCGGCCAGCCTTTTGTAATAATCATGTTTCAGTGGATAATCCATACTTTCATGAGTCGTGTTTGTTCATGTTTATGTGGTGCATAAACACATTTTGACTCAACTTGAGGTGGTAGCATCTGCATAACGCTTGGAATCCAAGTTGAGCCGGGGTGAAATGTCTTAACTATAATTCATGGAGTCGTGTAAGACGTATGAATGCGGCTCATTCACTTCGTCAAGATTATATAAACATTCATTCGAATGATGGGCTCACGTTATCATTTTTTTCAGTAGGAGGAATATGAGTTTCAATCTAGTCGGTTGACGACAGCAATTTCGTACCAAAGTTCACTTACCGTCCACTGTGATTGGCCGAAACCATCTGCTTTAACCCTATTGGCCTTCCTTAATATATTATTGCTGAACTGGTCTCTGGACGGACACTGTGTTTGGGAACTATCTGCGATATAAAACTAAATTATTTTTCGATCGATCCCACTCTCAAATCCGGATGACAAACTCAACAATCGAGGATAACTTTGAATCACATAATGAAATACGCTACCGTAACGCTAAACTCTTGATTGTTGATGTGACTATTTGCGTGCTTTGTGGCCTCAGTCTGGCTTTTGCATTGCTCGGATTGGTAGCCAAAAATGCCTGGATTACGGAGCGTTTTCGTCTGACAAGAACCTGGCAACAAACAGTCCGTTATGCAAGTGAGTACTGGCTAATTTCGTGGCTAAAATTTACCACAATAAACCAGTGGTTTTTAATGAGTACCCCATGGTGAATTGCAGTGTTCTGGAATTCACAAGACCTTATTTTGCTGCTATTTTTCTAGTGAAAAAAATTGACTACTAGAAGTAAACACGTAATTCGTAGCAGGATTTGCATTTCAAATTTGAGATACTATATGGCCGACTGATTATTGTAGCGGTGTATTATTACGTTAGCAAGATATATTACGTAAGGTTAACAACCTAATTATTCTCATGAACATAGTTTAATCAGTCATACCAGGATACAGTGGACTTGTTTTTATTAGACAAACAAGCCTATGCTTTAAACCTGATTGTTTAATTCTCAGATATGCGAATGGCTTTTTAGCAACACTTTTTGAGCGCATAAACTGAGTCGATATCTTCTGGACAATACATCCATACTGAGTGCAAGCAAAATAGTGTTGCTCTACTGATTGAATGAACTGATCGATCGGTGGAATCAAGTCCTCACAATTTGTTAGTTAGTTGGCTTGATTGCAACAATTATGAATGTGGTATTACACTAGCACAAGTTTTAAATCCTTGTGCACTTGCGGACCAGTTTTGTCATAGTTGTAGCTTGATTTTTTGTCAGTGTCAATTCTGTTGGTTTTTCATTTTATCTGTTGAAGAAAGTTTCGTACAATTCTCAATCAATTCCGTGATGAAGATTATCATGAAACCATAAGTATTTTAATACTCCATCATCCCGCCTTATACTACTAGCCTAAAAAGATTGTTCTGGATGAAGTCGGGTATCGAGTGTTTCAAGGTTGTCGTCTTGTTGAATAATTTCTGGTCACGTGTATCACAGTGTTTAGGTCAACGTACACCTCGTTTTCAAGTGGAAGGTTTCAGGAAGGTGTGAAAGTCTGATGTTGCTCTGCTAATCTGAAAGTAAGGGCACATACACCAACAATACAAAAAAGTGGTCATGTCTTCAAATTGAATGTACAATAAACAAGCAAACAAGCTACAGCTGGGAGTTTATGCCATTGTTGAGGTCAAAATGAAGATGATGCCAAGATAGTTGAGCTGTTTGTGACAATCAAACACTCTTCAGTTGGACAGTAACCAAAACGACCTACGCATGTGAATTTTTGTGTTTGTTCAGGATGAAGATATGATGAACATGGTAGATGTTTTTTGTGTCCAAACCTTTACATCACCATAAGACAAACAACAAACTAAACGTGCATAAAGTCACAATAAGTATTACCAAGTCAGGACTAAGGCTATCGGATAGTTTGCATTCACCACTCTTTTGCATACGCTTAAATATGAATTCTTTCGCAAAAAGCCGAAATCCTCTTATATCGATTACGCAACTGCAATTTGAATGGCCAACCAGTTGTTCTAATTCCAGCCACTTCAAGGTTGTACACTACTACCAGTTCTGATCCCAACTAAAGAGAAACTGTGGGTCACGGCTTTGAAACAACACATAAAACAAATGAATTTTTTACAAGCTGCACAGAAATTCCTAGTCATTTGCAACTGAGTACTCAGAGACGATGAGCGGAACGCTTTTATGGAATTCGAGTAAATACATGTCTATTTAGTGAAGACGATTTCATAAGGGTGATGACTGATAGTCATATATTTGCACAAGTGAAAGCATTTGAGAAGTCATTATTAATGTCATCGT
>JTDE01000175.1:33397-71038 GCA_014338405.1 Paragonimus skrjabini miyazakii | reverse complement strand
GTAAACGCAGTGTGATTTGACGCCGATAAGTTGATCTCCTTTGATCGTATGCATAGGTAACTTGCGAGTCTGATTGAGGACTCTTAGTTCTCCTCTGAAAGAGCTAAACTGCATAATCTTACACAGAAATATGGGAGTTGAAACTTCATGTACATGGGATACCTACGTACAGTAAACTTTAACATCTACATTTTTCTGTCAGCTCATAGGGCAATATTTGAAAAAATAAATTTTAGTTTTTCATTTTATTTCTTACAGTGAAGTGAACGTTAAGAATTATATGAGAACAGTCTCGATTTGGCGGTAACATCCGGTTCAATACTTAACACTGTTTCAGAACAACTGTGGAATAACGGGATGATGTCACAAAAAATGGGTAAACCTGAAATCAACATGAGCATAATACTTTCGCTAAAATGATGCTTCACTCCAAAATGTCATCCATTGAACGCGCCGGGATTCAAATTTTTTGTTTTGTCTGTTTACTTCTGAAATTCATTGTGGGAATATAAACTCTATCGGATACCACAATTCAGCTATGAGCCTTATCTTCTAGGATATCCATTCACCTCTTGACAAAGAGTATCATCTTGGAACAATTCGGTACTGCTTAGGTTTCGAAGAAGGTACACAAAGTTATCCGTAGGACGCTTCAAAAATGTGTGTTGCTTAGGTACGAGCTGGAATATTATTACTGCGGCCCTTCGTTTGGTAACGAATGTTGTCAAGAAAAGGAACTGGGCAATTTAACCAACATTCAAACGAAAATAGTTTATTAAAGTCGGAAATGATTTATTTTTGTGACATTAAATTACAAATTACTCACAAGTGGAAGTGGTTGAGCGTTCACATATGATAATTCGGCCGTGCCTAATGTGTGGTAAGTGGCGCAGTGGTAAGCACGTTTGCCTCATGAACAGCGTGGCCGTGGTTCTAGTCCCGACGGTGGTGATGATATGCAATACTGATGAGCACTAATGAGAGCGAAACTCGAGTCTAGTGCTTCTTTTTGAAAGAAGCCGACTGAAAAGTCTATGGGAATGCGACGGCTGCGATCAATTGTGGGTGATGGTCAGAATGAAATATGTTAAAATTAAATTTTCTTCCGAGTTTGAAGATTGAAAATAAATTTTTGAAGTGTTTGGAGGAATTTGCAACAACTTGTGGCGGTGAAATGGCCGTAATTTTTTAGAAGCATTTCCAATTTCTGTTTGCCTGTGGTCAAATGTATTTCACTGAATGATCTGTTGCAAGAAAATACGTTTTAAATGAGTGCACGTGAAGACATGAGCTGCTCTATAATAAGGCAAATTACGAACAACAAAATACAACAGGAATCCTCTGTGTAAATTGCTTCAAGGACAAACAGTTTGAAAAGGCCACCGAAACTCTCTTTGGTGTTTTTTAACGCTTCAACATGAATTGTGAGTAAACACACCTTCAAATAATCCTAATAATCGAAAACTCACAATCGAAAACTTCAGTAACTGCGTAGCCCCGGGGTAGACAATTGTTAGGAAATTCACTTTTTACGTCTAAAACCGCCTCCTTCCTGGAGAAAACGATTTTATTCAATCAGAACGAGAGGAGGTGTGGTGAACAATCGCTATATTTTTCCTCTTCATCCCACTATGCTGCTTGGTGATTTAGTTACCTCAGTTACTACTTTAGGTGATTGTCCTTCGAAGTTTGATTCAAGAGTGTTTGTGGATCGTTATGAGCCACATAAATATCTTATAATTTTCTTTTTGTCGCACACGTATTTGGAGCATAACAAAGTTGCTTTCTGCACCCGTTTTTTGGCTTGTCTTGGAAATAATCAACTGAGTCAATCACTTTGTTTTCGGGATCGAAATTTCCCGTTTTAATTAATACGAGGAGGATAATCCGATTTCTGTCGAACGCATTACTATACCGTGTACGAACCAGTGTATTCTTTCGAGGACCTACAACAAAAACAACAAAAACTAATGATTATTACGTGAGTTTAAAAGCAATTATAAAGCTCGTCATGGTGCAACTGTGAACATTTTGTTCATCTCCTGCAGTTGATACGGCCACATTTGATAACAAAATTTTTTTTACTGCAACATACTACCTACTTTCAAACAAGCCATTTCACTCTGCAATGCTCGGAATAGTTGTGTCTTTTTTCTCATTTTGGTCACTGCTCAACACACGTAGCTCATTCTTACGGATTTAGGTAAAATCACTACAAGTAACGTTTGTTGTGTTTCCACAAGCAGTGCTAACACGAACCTACAGTAAGCAGAGTACAAACCGCAGTGAGAAATTGTACTACAGTGTAATGTAACCAGTGTTCAGTTTGAGACCTTGTTAGTTCATCTTGTTTTGTTGTACTATATATGAAAAGTGTTGGTTATATTTTCAACTTGTGAACCGCATTATCATGACTTACTAATTACTTTTACCCTAAGGTCGTTGTTTGATATTCGGTTATATAATTCTGCTAAGCAAAAGACAACTAACAGTGCAAAAGTAAGTGAAATATTACGCAAGAACGATAAGAGAATAAGTGAAGTAGAGTTTCATAAAAGTAATACCAAGAGGTACATGGCTGTCTGTATCTTGGAAATTTTAAGAGTTGAGGCACTTTTTCTGCATTTTCCTGCTTAAGTGAACTTTGAAATCTACACTGGCAAATAACAAAACATTATTGGTCATTATGAACTGAATACCACTCGAAAATGATCACAGATTTGACATCCTCATAAGTCTCTTTGGAGAACATGCACTAATGTAGAATCTGGCATTTTTTAAAACAAATCTTTAGTCCACCTGACAACTCATGCTTACCTACTGTGAATTTAGGTATACACGATAAATTGTAGAACCTTATGGACCATCGTTGCACGAAAGTTACAATAAATATCGTAATTGTAGCATTAGTGTATTTACACCCCTAGTGAACACTACACAAAAAAGAAAATTATTTCATAGAGCCTTACATTTTGTTCTATTTTTCGAATTTTGACTTTAAATGGAACTTCCATAATTGGCATTGCAATTATTTCGTGCGACCTTACATTTCATGACAGCATTCAACTAAAGTCAATAATGAGTAATATTAACTGCAGTCACGACTGTCGGTCGAAGCTTGTTGCACTAATTTCGCCTCACTAACGGATTACACGCTTTTTCACATTTACTCAGAGTAGTCGTGTCTTCAAATTTTTCTGACCGTTTTGCACAACCAAAGGTGTTCCTGATAAGCCGACAATGATTGCGTTAATTATTCTTGTTGCATGTCATAATATGTGAGTAAAGTTTGAGTGGGTCCCCACTAACTTACAGCGGCACCGCTCAACTCACAGTAGAACACGTTTACCGTAAGTTTGCTCCCTTAGGTGAAAGGTATACACTAGTAATTTACTCTGTAATCAACAATTGTCCGAACCATGGACAATAAAGTTTAGCCTACCCTATACGTGCCGACTGTTTTCTCATCAGGTTGAACAGACAGTGGCTTACTCATATACTAACATGAAACGGTGATACTGTGTAGTGCTTTTGTCTTCTGTTGCGGAAAAATTGACTGAATAGCAGACGCCGAGCATATGGGTGTGTACAAGATGTAAAGCCAAACACACCAACACACCAATAGGTCAGAGTATCAAAAAGCTTGATTTACCCTGTTCATTTATATTACTAGTAGAGTGGAGGTGAGAATATTCCGAACGGCCAAACGGTGAAATCGCTGTCCAGTTTTCAGTTATCGACTTTAATTTTAGCGTATTGTCATAATGGATCCATAAACACCAGGTGAAGGCATTGATTGTCAGAGTTAAGGTAGAAAATACGTTAAGATTAGATTTGGAAAAACTAACATGTTAAGACGAGAATAACAAAGTCGGTCAAATGCTAACAAGCTGAATCATACGTGTTAGGGCGCCCACCCTGTTACCGTCCCAAGCCTCCTCCTTCGTGAGAAAGAAAAAAAACGATTGACTCAGTCCTACTTAGCGGAACTGTTCAAAACAGTCGAGACTTTTTATACTACTAGGCTCATCTGTGACCCTAACTCTATTTTTTCGGTAACTGTTCTCTTTGATGTCTTGGGAATGCTTGATCATTACAAGCCCTATAAATAATTAGTAATTGTCGCTTTTGCCGCGTACGTCTTGGGGCGGAACAAAGCGGTTTCCTTTCTACGCTACTTTTGGGCTTGTCTTGGGAGCGAACACGGGGACAGTCGTGGTATTATTCGGGACCGAGATCTTTGTGTTAATTATTACCGGGAGGAGAATCCGATTCTATCTAGCACACCACTATACCGGGATCGAACCAGCGTATCGTTTAGGAGGGTTTACAACAATACGGAGTAGAAAATGTTACTAAAAAACGATAAATTGACATCTGTTAAAAATGTGTACATGAGCATTGCGATTATCAACCTATTTGAATGATAACGGAAGGCTGTTGAAGGTAACTTTTTTTTTACAGATTTTGAACCATCAAGTAAAAGTAAACAGTGTTATAGAAAAGTCACTAAGAAAACAAGAGAACATTTGTTCTATCATATCGGAACCTAGAAGTGCACACTGGAAAATCTAAAGTGAGAACTCAACTTTCTATATATAATGTTCTGCGTCTTCATTGTATTCAGAAGTTCACGGTGAAGAAAGCAGAGTTCCATCTTATCTGTCAAGTATCTCTCACAAAAGTCAGGCGCAACGGGCAGTTACTCATATGATTATACCAGATTACTAACCACTGCGACAAATCTTCAAAAGGATTCAGTGTCCATCAACTAAAACCGTATTTTTATAACAAAACAAAAGAGAAGATATTCTACATGAATCCATCGGGAATGAAAAGTAAATGAACGGGTTTAAAATTTTTATACGATGTTATGAATATAAGTAGAAATAATTTGAAAATTTTCGAAGAATCACGGATATGGTAATCATATTTAACTACTACAGAAATACCATTAGTCTTTTGGTGCATTTACAAGTCCAGAGGGTTTTGGCGACTCATCAAGACGACACTTCAGTAAAAATTGGTCGAGCGAACCACAACTGGGATAGAAAATAGGAACGTGAATTTATTTTACTCTTTCGTTTTACAACTCCGTTTTTAACAATTTGCAGAACAGTTTTGAAGGTATGCACAAGTGTTCACATTACCTTCACACTAAGTGATCGCAGATTTTGTGAATTGGAATGAAGCCTGGAATCAGACAAGAATTGGGTAAGCACACTCTTCACCGTCGCAAATTCTCTGCGTTAACAACAGCGTTGTACTGGAGAAGAACGATTTAACGTCAGCACCTATATAGTAATCGCTATATCAGTATAAAATGTTTTCACCCCTAGAAAGGCTGTACTATCCCACTTTTAAGTACAAGCTCCATATCTCACGAGATTCAGTATTATGAACTGAACAACGCTCAACTCATAGTAACTTTCGCACCCTTGTTGAATGTTTAATCAACCCATGTTGAAAAGAATTACCATATTTAGATTCTGCTCTAATTTGAGTTCTCCCATAATACATCATCATGCGACTAACCGAATCTGAAATCCAGCCTCATTCCGCTGTATGCAACTTAGAAAAAAAGTGCGCCGACACCAAATGAAGACTGTCAGAACAAACTAGATTCAACTATTTTCTGTTTGTTTGACAAAAAGCAGCTGCATACAAACAGTCGGAGATGAATCATTCAAAAACCTACTTCAAAAGCTGGCGAAACGACTAAAATGGAACTGGCCGAAACTGAACATGCACTGAATTCGCTGCAATACAGTTGAGAGTCATTCAGCAGCTTCGATAAATTTTTATGGGGCCACTAAGGTTTTCGTTTTTTTTTCTCAACTCTCGGATTACAAATTTAATTTTTAGGATCAATACTTATTGAGAGGAGAAATTTTGAATGTCTGCTCATTACCGTAACTTCAGTGGGACTCTTACTAAGAACCATCAAGTGGAGACAGTTATGAAACCTTGTCGTAAAAAGTTCTGATCCTTATGAGGGTCGTTCCAGAACATTTTACCTCACTATATATTGCCGTTAAATGTGTCTCTTCTACTTATTATTTATGCGATAGCTCGTTGGTAAAGGTATTTAACTCAGTTTTTAACAGTCTGCGGTGTACGACAGACTGCAGATAATTTATGTTTCATTATCGTTCCCGGTTGATAAACACTGCTTATTGTGTTTAGAGCATGTCGGGTGGGCAACTTTCTATCGCATTTTGATAAAACGTTTTCTACTCCAATTGCCAAAACATTTTACAGCATCACTGTAGGCTTGTTTAACTGCATGCCTCACCTTACATGGAGTGCTTGATGTGTTTTATCCTTCCAGTTGACAGCGAAAATGGCTTTTGCAGCACTGGTGGTCAAGTTTAAGCCAACCTATAAATCTCCAGATAGAGTGCCAAGATCACAATGTTTTTCTTCGAAGTAAAAATGAATGACTTTATGATTACTGTGTACTAGTTTTAACTTTTTCTCAATCCTGACAATCCACTAGAACCTATATGATAGAGGCAACCTATCAAGTAGTCACTGTTATCAAACGTTGTTTCTTGTATGGTTATAAATTATTATGAATATGCAAGTGGTCTTGCAAGGATTTTGTTTACTGTATATGCGAACTACTGAACACCATAAAGTCAGTTTGGCTCATTGAAAACGAATACGAGTATATTAATATGAAAACCTGCATAAGGTGCGTTTGATAGAGATATTAATGACTAACATACATCCAAACCTTACCTGTTGAAAGAATCCCTACATTTTGAAGTATGAGACAAATGTTGAACAACCAGACTTAGACAGCCCGACCAAAAGGTCAGACCTTCCTGGAATAAAAATTTGGTTTGGTTAAGTTCGAGTTCGAGTGATTATATTTTCTTGTGTTTAGTATCAAATATGAAAACTGCTTTTGCTGTGTTCATAAGCATAGTTAGCTTCAGCTTTTAATGAATGTTACAAGCTACAACATCGAACCTCCGGTCTGATACATTCTTTCGAAGTGCGCCAGCTAAGAGATTCATTGGAATACAAAGACACAATTAACCGTGGGTGGTATTTAATTTGAGATAGTCTAAACTTCTGACTTTCTATCAGCAATGCAAAACAAATGACTGTGTTCGGGTATAACTAACGGGTTAATTTTCTACCCCGTTTTATTTCAAAGTTTGCTTATAAAAAACGTTTCGCTGTAGCCAACGGACGTTTAAGAACCATCAATCATTTTGCAAAATTTTTCAGACAGAATATTCATCTGTCAAGATTATTCTCACATTTTTCGAAGGATTCCATCTTATCCCTTTGTCCTACATTGTTGATATTGTATCACCGTTCATTTCAATCGTTAAATTGAGAAAATTAATGAAACGAAAAGGTTTCTTTTTGGTATGCTTTAAACATTCTGCAAAATATTCCACACGTTTCATGTTGCGTTGCAGGAACTGTGGAGTGTGTCTTTAAACAAACACTGTAACTTACGACCGTACATATCGTTATGTTCTGAAGCAAAATATATAAAAGGGGACGTAATCATCGTATATTCTGTGACAGACCGTATATTCCAGAATGATCTGCATTGATTGTACACCTGCAGTGTAAAACAAGATTGTATTCGCACAACGAAAAACCGGATTGTTCTGAGTACGAACACATATTTATTGATGCAGTAGAGCAGCACGTTAGTTCAGTAGAAATAAGAATGCAGTGTACACTTACACGGAACAAAAATGTAATATCCAGCAATATTTTAATCTACTTTTTCCACAGTGTTTCCCAGTGTTTATTTTTTATATGCAACTAAACGAGCGGCTTGTAAGTCATAACACCGTGTAGTCATTTGAGACAAGTTCCTGAAGAAATCAGCACAATTAATCACACCAGAGTTATAAATCCTTCAAATTAACAAACGCCTCTTTAACTTCGAATAAACATCCGACTCCGGTGTCAAATATATACTGGTTAAGTCACCTAGAGGTGTAGCTGTATGTCCGCTGAGGAGATGTCCTATGCTGTATTCTAAATACCACCTTGATGAATATACGATTGAGGGGTAAACAGGTAATCATCTTCGTCTCATGCAGAGGCAGACAATCCAAACGAACCATTAATTGTATCACCACGAGAAATATAACATTCAGCAATTTTGAGACATTTGGTTCTCAGACAAATGCACACTTATTTAAAGATATTCTGCGAACGAATTCGTAGGCTAATTTGTGTTTTTAGCCTGTTCCTGAGAGGCATATCTCTGCAGCAACAAAACATGAATGTGTACCAGTAACTGGTCAAAATCGGGTGAGCAGTAGTGGTCTGATAATGTATCTCAAAGGACTGCTGAGTAAACACGAGATTGTAGATGTTGAGAAAGAGTGTCATATTTTATCAGCATGTTAAGCTGATTTTTACTATTGTCAATCCCACTGAATGTGTATGCAAAAGTGCTCCTCTGAAGTGACAGCAATCAGATACAGATGTTTAATGTCACATGAATGTGCATTTCCTTTTGAGACTAACTCGTAGTCCTAATCTGGACAGGCTCGATGATACTAAAGAATATTTACTCAATATACAATGATACCAGTATCTAATGCTCCACAACCGAGGTGAAGGAAACCATGAGGAGATAGCAAAATAGTCTTAGTCCAGTTTGCCGTCATTAGCTTACGAAAAGTAAACCTAAGTGATGTATTGAGGTACCGATTTGAATAAGGGCAATTACCTTTTGTCATCCACCTGCAGTCGCTGACTTATCATCAATAAGATCTTGCAATTTCTTCCATTTGACCAGTCAGAATGAAAAAATTTCTAACAAAATTTCATCACTCTGATGTGTACCAATTTCAATCCTTTAAACATTACAAGTGGACAGTTTTGAATGCATTACAACAAAACTGTATGTGAAATCTTGGTGATTTTGTGGATTCTTTAAGAGGCCTCTTTAATAAAACCCACATTGTGTAATTGTACACCAGTCATGAACGCCTTAGGCGATAGTGAATGCCAACATTCTCGCCCATTTATAATAAACTGCTTCTGTCTAGAAACTCATAAAACAGACCCCAAAAATTCACTGAGTTTTTCTCAGGACGTGAAGAGTGCATTCTCAATTAACAGTTTTTTTTCTCAGTCAGATTTAAAACACGCTCAGTGTGTCAGGGAAAAATGGCGCAGTCAGTTTGGCTATGCTGTCTAGTTGCATATAGTTCTAGCCAAAACTGATTGGATCCATATGTTCCGGTAGTCTTCGAAAGTGATTCAAGTTTGCATTTTAATGTCACCCCTTGTTATCACATCGTAAAAAAGTACGTGCCAGAAAAGTAGTACGGCTTTTGGTAGCTGGACAAAAGGATTAACTGGTTTATCTTAACTACTTTGCAAAAGTACAACCAACTCGGTTAATATATCACGCAAAGAATAACCCCAGTCAACTTGCCTCTTACTAATAGAAGAACACGGTTTCAAATGGTTTTTAATCAATATTAAATGATCTCAATGAATTTGAATATCGAGTCTTGACTGAATCGTTCTTCAGACTTTCCAGCAACCGAGTATTTGATTACAAACTTATATGATGACATTCAAGATGAGGCTTTGTAATGGCCAAAGTAACAGAGGCATCAGCTAAAAATATCCATAAAATATATCAACCTACTTTCGAAATTTATCTTTTTTCATGAGATAATATCAACGTTACCTAGTAACTAAAATGATGCTATTTCGTATGACGTTCATTGAATAAACAGTAGTTTCGATTAATGACATGAAAACCACCCATATTAAACATAGTTTCATTAGATCAGAGTGTCAATCAACCTAAATGAAACAGAAATATCATTACAAGACGTAGAGTCTCAAGTATTCCGCAAAGCATTGACCAACAGAATTTGGGCTAATGGACTTCCTTAGGCCTGATAACTGTATTCCAAACATGAAAATATACCACCAAATGAGCATCTATGAAATATAAGACACTTTCAGAGTAAGTACAGCAGTCATCCGGAGTGGCGATATTATGACAGACTAGAGCTTATTTTAGGAGCATTCCATTGCTATGTTGATGTCATATGTAACGTTTTAATCGTGTCGGTTATATCGCATACAAACTTACGTGGACAGTGAAAAATATGAAAGAACAAACAATTTGCTATCTAAAATACAACGACAGTGTTTGACGAATTGCATATGAAAGTAAATATAGAAACACTGATTGTAGACCTTCGTAGAATGTATTGATCGGTTGAAGATTCGGTTGCAACGATGAGATTGACAACGGAAATCATAAAAGAGATTAACACAGTACAAATGAAGCAGCATTTGAGTTGTGGATCTTATGCGAATGATTGGCAGCGATTAAATTAGCGGGAGAAGGGAGATACAAGAACAGATAGCAAACCAGCAAGGTCTGCTTGAGTGACATCGAGATGTTCATCAACTCTCAAACTTGTCGTCGTACGAGAAGAAAACGTCTGAAACATACCTTTGTTACTTGTACAAAGGCATGCAAACAATTACAAATACAGCATCATAGAGGCCACGATCGAGTAAAAACGGGAGCCAGACGAATCATCAAAGAACAACTAGTTAGAACTGGGCTTCTATTGTCTAGGTTCCGATGCAATCAGTGAGGTGAACTGAATTAAGGAAACATTTTAGAGTCTTTAGCATCGTTTCTCTCATAGTATCATCTGTGATGACCATACATTTATGATCTCACATTCTGTCTGGAAGTGTGTATTTTTCAAAGGCATACTGGTTAAATGACTGTCAACAGAGATGGAAGCTGGTTTTAACGGACTGAAATATTCCGCATCTCTCGCGTTGGTTTTATAGTACAAATGCCGCAACCTGTACTGCAACTGAACTCAGAAACTGCATAATTGAAATGAATGAAAATATGCCGCATTAGTTTAATGAATATTCGGTTTTTTTATACAGAATAAGACGACACTAACATGGTGCGTGTTTTGATCTAGAAAAATCGTCACGTCCATCTTGAAAAATTCTGTCTTCGACTGTATACATCATGCTTGAATATTTTTACATCAGTTCATCGTTTTATTAAAAGAACCTTTAATTAATTACAGAACATAAGTAATAGTTCAGTATAAATTGTCGGGTCATAAGGTCACGAAACACGTCTGTTTATTTGGAGAAACAAACAAGTTGCTTCAAACATTCAGTTAAACGGATTACAACATGGAAACGCAGCTAACATGAGTTAATGGTCAATATACCACACTTTTTCGGATGTAGAGTTTTGCGTAGAAGAGAAACAGCGAAGTAATCAACTAATGCAATACATTAAACCATCTTGTGATTCTGCCCGTAAATTTGGTAAGTAGCATTTGTTGAACTGTACCCAGTTTGTTACGAGTGATTACTGCGTAATGACAGCGAGTTGCAGTTGACCGACACTTTTGCGAGCAGAAATATTTGGCAGCTGCTAAAAAAGGTATATAATTTGATTTTCATTACTGTGAATCGTCCTGAAGTTTCATGGTCGCAAATCGATAGCTAGGTCATTAGTTTAACAGGGTATATGAAATGAGACTGAAAGCTTCTAAACGAGAAAACACTCCTTGCGTCTAATAGGGTTCTTATTTTGTTGCTTTATAAGATAGATGAGGCAAAGCGTACATTAAAGTATGACCAAACATAGGGTATAATAATTTGACCGAGCTTAGTGAAAATCCCGTTCGACAGTAATCAACACATTTGTCGTGGAAGCCCAGGACACATGTAGCATCTTATATAAACGAAAGCCTGAATGGTAGCTGGAAATGATGGCGAATTGTCAGCTATTCTTAAAAGCTGCACATCTTCGCTATCTTACCAACTGGCTACTACATTGCCTAGTCACTGATAAATTGTAGAATTTTAGCATTGTTCACGCTCTACTAGGTCCGGAAGTGAGAAACGGAATATATTTATTCCGACCGGTGACTAATCCATCTGGGAGCTATCCTCGATTAAAAGATGACACTTTACACTCCACTTTACGTTACGACATATTTTGTTTATCAAACTCGTTGGATTTTTTAAATGGTTTCACTTTTCGTTTGGTTACTAAACGGCATGATACCAAATTGCGCTGGTGTTTGAATATTAACACTACCGTTGATTGCATTGATCAGAAAGTACACCCTCATCTTCACTTTGATGATTTCAACCCTACCTGCTTACGACAGGTTAGAAACTACTTCTGTACTCAGCTGATCTTTACTAATCTTTACTAATTGAAGAGTAAGGTAACTTTGAGGGTTGTACACTATCTCCAAATATTTCGTGTGCGTTCAAGATCTGTCCGCATTACCGGCAGTGCTCAGCTGTCTGCAAGGGCAACTAAAAATGAGACAGTTTGTATTAACGTGCTTATACTGAGCCAGAACGCAGATCGTCTGCTAAAAATTTAAAATGACTATTTAGTTACCAGGGTGTATCCTCCTCTTTATCGAAGTACTGCTTGCCGTTGGCATGCATGACTGCTACTTTCTTGCTCGCACGGATTATTCACCCATACTAAATTATTTCTCAGCTAATTATCTCAACACTTCATTCCCCACTAGTATAGGTTTATCTACTTCAAATCAACGTTAAACTCATTCGGAACTACGCACTGAAGTCGCCAGAACAGTAGAATAGAGCAAATCTTAATTCCCATACTTTTGATTAGCAGGCCAATTACAAAACAATAAAATAAAACGAGTAGCCCAGGTAAATGGTAAAATCAAACTATGAAGATTGCGGACTGAGTTTGCTAACAGCTATACAATTCTTGTTAACAGTTCCAAACCTAAACACAAACTGCCACGTTCCGAAACCTGCTCCAACATTAGTTCGTTTGTTTCTGTCACGCATAGTACATCGACCGTACTAAGAGACAACTTTCCGACTGAGTTCATGAACAACATCCTGCGTGGTTAAATATTCGTATGAGTAGAGCGGTTTCGACGTCAGTAGCTACTCGCTTAACTAACTTTGATTATGCTGCCAGTAAAAAGACAGTTTTCAGGCTGTCTACTAATGGCCAAGAAATCGACCCAATATGGCGAGATTACCAATATCGGCCTAAGTATCTGATTGCATAACGCTGACCTCAGCACTCAGAAAACGTTCGTACGGACAGTTAAGTTCTTCTGATTCACAAAACTTCAAGCTTACAAGTTACAACAGTGTCTGTGTAACTGTTTGCACACACGTAGTAGGTAATCTCTATTGCCAAGGTTTTACTAAACCCGATGGTTGTTTTCATATTTATTCAGTTTTAGTAAGCTTGACGATCAAACATTATAAGTATGTTTTGTTCGCCAATCCTCTCTCTCTATGACATCAAAACTGGACAGCTTACATTCCTTACCCATCCATCCGGATCCCTCCATGATTTTTAGTTCACAGTTGCGTGCTTTTGCATTGCTGCATTTCCCCTCTTAGGTTACGTTAATCTCATGCATTTGTTTGTCTGTTCTGTAGGCTTGTGATACAACTTACGGCATTCTTTACGATTATTCAAAATGAACACCTACTGCAATTATTTAATGTACTCTACTCTCACAGACCAGCCCGATGTTTAAAACGGCGTTTACGAGGACTTCACTATGTAGGACAGAGTACTTCTTTCAATGAGCTAGTAGGTGCAGATGAAGTTAATTACCAATAATTCGCATATTCAGTATCATCATTGTTCTTCCTCAGTGCATACAAATATTTCGTTTCCTTCACATTTACGTGTTTCAATCCGAAGGACAAGTACAAATGAAAACTTGCCTGCCAAATGCAACAAAACTCCATTTGACTTGACTGAACCTGAACTGATATTTGCGTACCAGTTAGAATACAGTCGTGCAATAGTGATGTGCTCTAACAAGCTAGCTTGGGGTGATAGTTTTCGGGATGAGTTAGTCGGTAGGTAACTTTAACGTAGAAAACTGCGAACAAACTTGAATATTGTCCAGTTGACAGCACAACTACTCACAAATGATCACTCAGATGATTATTTGGTTTGCAAGTAATGCATTCAGTAAGTACCTTGAGGCGAGCAAAATAAATTCGCAAAAACACTTACATTTTTGAAAATCTGTAACCCTTTATCGCATGTGGAATTTCGCGAAATCCGGTTTTACTATTTCAAATTCTTGATGATTTTTTGTGGTCACAGAAAGACCGTTGATGTTGTAGCATTCAAAAGGCAGATCTTGTTAACTACGATTATTCGAATATTTGTTCTTGGTCGAAGAAGGACTTACAGTCACGGTGATATCTACAAAATATCTGCCTGGCAGTTGATTTAATCACGGTTCACTGATCAGATTCTCTATGCTTGTTAATCGGCTCTCAATAGAAACGCGACGTACACTGACAGGAAAGCATATCAACTGTCAAACAAATCCCTGAACGATCTGCCATGCTTCCGAAGCCAAGCAGTTTTTTATGTCCGCTTAATAGATTACCTCAATCCCCCGTTCTCCCAAAGAATAATTAACTCGAGTAATCTAATAAAATATAAAAACGATCAATTTCTATCGGTGAATTCTTAAATAAGTAAAAAGTTCTGCGCCGATATAAAAAGTTTCATGCATCTGTTATCAGTTAAAAGGTTTCAAGCCATTGATTTGTTGAAGGAGCAATGGTGCGTGCTTTCTAATTCGCAACTGAGCTGCAAATAACGAGTATAAAAGGACATGACTGTTCAGTTATTTACCCTGGTCAGAAAACTCATCCTAATTAGAAATGATATATATCTGTCAAAATGTAGTATTACCCGATAGCATTCAGAGTGCTCCCAAATTAACACTGGAATAAATTGAGGCCCGGAAAAATAACTGAAAAGGATGAGAACGACCTACTGAAAGATGAAGTTACAAAATTTCAGTTGTCTACAGTAACCGGTCTCGGCTTATCAGAGTGAAACTGTCTGCAAATTGTTCAAACTGGCCACCGTTTTGTTACAAACTGTGCTTTATTTTAAACGAACAACAGTGGTATAAGAATAACGTGAAATTAGCACTGTAACTTGTTCACCTTTTTTGTAGTAAATGCACATGTTTCAACCCAGGTTGTCAGTTTGTACGACTACTACACAATAAGCAAAATGGTTTGATTGGTAGGTACTTCGTAATAATTTAGTGCTTTGAGATGTCTACTCCACCAAATGGAAATCCCACTGATAGGTTTGTTTTTCAGTTGTATGTATTATTAGAACTAATCAGAGGTATAGGCAAGAAAATGGCTAACTGGTAGTTTCCACCAGGCCCAAAACTCCTTAAAGTAAGAAAGTCACTGGTCTTTTCCGCTATGCATGTAAGGTCCACACTTCTCCTATATGTGTGTATGCCTAAGGTTGATCATGTCTACCTAGGAGGAAAGGTGCCAGTTGACTTTCAACATTGATAAGTGGTCTGCACAACACACGATTGGGACAAAGAGTTGATGTGATCGAACATAATTTGAGTGTTAGTAATATGCCGACTATGGCATTTCGTACGAAGTCGACACTAGTGACAAGTAACCAGACCGCTTCCACACCGCTATCGTTACGAAAGGAAAATGAAGGTCAGAACTAACACAGAGTAGCCCAATGTGGTACTTTATGCTGGATTATTGTTTCTGTCACATGGAAGTGATGGGAAACGAAATTACGCAGTACACAAACACCTCATCCGAATGTATTCAGCACCAATCTGGTTCTTAAGACGAGTACTAAGTGAATCGGTCGTGAGCGTGGTGCAAACTGAAGCTCTGAATTATCAGGAATTATTTTGAACATCATCGACTGTGCTATCCGTAAAAGAGCTGGAGGTGTTCACTGAATTACAAACAGTTCGTGGGCTACTCTGAAAAAACAACTGCCGGTTCTAAATAATTGACAGTGAGTTGCGCACATAAAGTTCCAATGCATTTCTAGACCAGAGGTTTGCAATCACTTTGGCATACCACCTACAAGCTCTACCGTATTTCATCCCACGATGCATAGCATCAAAAATATGGGAAATTTTGATATTCAGGCTAACAATCATAATACCAATAGTAAAGTAAGAAACTGTCTTTTTGTTGGAATCCTCAAAGCGGTCCAAAATGTTTCAGAAGGCTTTTTATACTCACGGTAAGAGCAAAGCGCACATCATGCTGAGAATCATGTTTATCTGTTGGTTTTGTCGTGAATGCATGGAAAGGCTCTACCGCACACATACGCGTAACTGTAATTGGTAATAAAACGTTTTCAGTTTTGTTAGGAACTAGTTCATCTTGCAGAGTAACCCAATATCCTATGCTTAGAATCTCGGTAAAATTAGTTCCTTGAATTTACAGAGCAATCCAAAGGCTGTTAGTTTGCCTGCTGACTTACAAAACATTTGTTTTTCAAGAGGATTTAAAACCGAAGTACTACTTTCGAGTCAATCAGTCTCTAGAATATCTCGGATATTGTTCATCTGGAAGTTTGCCAGTGTTAATAAAAAATTGGTTTCTGGCTCCGTGGTTGATATTTCAGTGCTGTCCCGCAAGATTGCATTTATTAGTGGACATAAAGAGATCTGATTTCCTCACAAACCTTCACCGCAAATACGCAGTTTTATTTTGAAAGAAACGGCAAATTCAATGATAATGACTACGGATTGTCAACTAAACGACAAAAAAACGTTACTTAAATGCTCCGGTTTTGATAGACAACTATTGCTTTTCCGAAAAAAGTTAAAATCATGCCTTTTTCAGCAAGAGCTAGTGCGATTTCTGAGTGTACTTCGTGAAGCAGCACCAGGAGTTCTACTTGAAAGGTCAAAGCATTTTTAAGTAATGAAACGAGGAATGACGATGCCAAGCCAATTAATTATTTGTCTGACGAGAAACATTTTGAATTCGGCGCCCCAGATTTGGCAAAATACCCTGTTCGATGGAATAAATTAAAATGGACTGAAGCTGTGTTTGTGTTTCATATGCTGTTAATTTTTTTCAGTAAGTAAGATTGATCAGAACCCAGGAGTTCAACTCCACAATCAAAAAAACAAAAACATCAATGGGATACAGTTAATGCAGATACAAGTAGAACTGTCATCTTTTAGTGCAAAACGGTTTCAATGAAAAACTACCAACCAGTTGGAAAATGTATTCTCCTGTTTTGGAGGCAGTACTTGTTTTGCGGACTGAAAATTCTTCCTGCTCCGCAACAGATGATCTCAATGAAACCTTGAAAACAATGTCAATCCGAAGCTTGGTGCTAATTTTCCGGGCCAGTATCATTTCGGATTATTTGCTAATTTCACACCACACATAAGTTTGGTCATCTCAGTGACAGATAGCTCAAAACCAACTTTTTCATTAATTCGAAGTTTATTTGCATATCACCGTTTTTGGTTTGATCTCATAAGAAGTTAGAGGTGTTCATTAAAACTAGTGGACTGCACAATATGGATTATCATGAATTTTCATTGGATTATCTATTATCGGATTGTCTTCCCTATAATTCTTTTATTTCTGTGTTCACTCATAGGTTTCCTGGAATGCGTGCATAACGCGCGAGAAAGTCTCTACCATTCATCAGCCTCATTGAAACCAAACATCTTGTTCCATACACTTACATGACAATGTTGGTTGCGTCAGTTCAGTGGGGAACTGAAACAGTAAAACCGAACAACGCATCACCCATACAGAATAGTCCCTATGATAGATAGTCCAATAAATTATAGTTAAAAACGTAAAGTAATACAATAACTCCGAAAATTTCAGCAACACATTGTGAAAACAGACACTCGTCAGCTTTTGGTCCGTTGAAATAGCGTTACAGTCGAAAACAACTAGCAGAGGAGCTCCCGTCATTGAAAAGCCAGTAACAAAACTGTCCGATCAGAGCGTGCATTAGTACAGAGGGCTGGTTTATGATATCCACGTAAACAGTAGACCAGTAAGAAACACTGATTCCACGGATGCACACTGTATCAATTCAGTACTGTCTCACATGTACACACACACTACGTATTTCATGCGGGAGCTCAATGACATGATGTGTTGAAGGAGATACAGGGTTGACACACTATCAAGAAATTTGAAGTAACTCATAAACTGTGTATGTGAAATGCCTTAGACGGGATCATGTCTGTAGTCTGCAGTGACAACATGACGCTTTCCTCATGCGATGAACCGGGTTCGGACAATAACAGAAATGAGTACTGAGCAGCTGCCAGAGTAAAAACATTGAAAAATTTTCACGTGTTATTCCACTTATATCATATGACGTTGAACAGTAGAGAGTATTTGTCTGAAAAAGCTCAACGGAGGTAACATTTCTTGATATACACATTTCTAAAATATGCCCGATAAGTCACCGAACAACTTACAAACTACAAAGAAAGTGCTTTTTATAACTCATCTCTAGCGTTTATATATAGAAGATGCTAATTAGTTCAATGGGCCAATCTGGATTTCGTGTTACTGAACGCAACGGGAATGATAACAGACTACAGTATAGTGATAACGCAGTACATAGGTCGGACAGTTAAGCAAGCAGAGTATACGCAGAAATTTACATAAAAATATCGGACAAGGATTCGCTATTTGTTGGCGTCAGCTAGAAGAGTTTGATAGTTGACCTGGTAAACGGTAAGGATAAACAAAAACTCAGTGCTGTCTCACATCTTAACGTGTTAATCTGGTTAGGAAAAAAAGATGTTTAACATCAAGATGTCGAGATAAGAACGATGTCTGTAACCATCCTAAAGTTCAAATTTTCTGCAGATAATTTGGCTTGGGATCATCTAATAAAATATTCCGTTTGCAGTGTAACTGATACGATACTATTTGTACGCACTACTCACTTTCAATACTTGTGTTTTTCTACCAGTTCTTAATTACTGCAAGCATACAGATAATACCTAGCGACGTTGGAACCAGGGCGTTGGATGCAGTTATTCAAACTCACGAAATAATTTACATCTCTTTCTGAATATGTCGACGAGTGGAACACGAATCTCCAGAACAGCGCTCGAAAGATCTATTCTGCATTCTGGTTGAACATCTTCCCCTAAGCTCGCTGTTACAGACTAATAATCATGAATATAGAACGAAGTTGTATACCATCAAATTCACAGTGTAATTGCTCATTTCCAGTTTCTTAACACTAACTAATCAATGGTAATATAAAATATTATCTCGTTTGCAGAATTTTTCCCATACGGCTCATAGGCTTGACTTAGAGTAATTGGTGTGACCATCTTCTCTATATACTGGATGCCATATATGACTTCTGTTGTAATTTTAGGATAGAAGTGTTCGGGTTGTCCTAATGTTAATATTACTAGTGGGTTACAAATAAACGTGCCATGAGCGTATAGTTCGGTCGACAGACAGCATCAATGGCCAAAAACATGTAAGAACAAGACTAGTTATTGTTAACATCCGAATCTTAAAACAAGGCACCCGAAAACGCGTTGTACTTGTTTATGTGTATACTCGTAGAACACTGCTGGATCGATCAAGCAAGCCAGTGGCAGTAAGCTACATTCCTCAACACGTCAATTAATTGAAGTAACGAAACTTGAAGACTGATGTCACAAAACGGTAATTCCTTTTGATATGTTTTTATCATTTGTAAGTACGGTACTCAAACCGCATAAGTTATTTTTTGACCTGGTAAATGTTACAATCACTGAGGGACGGTACGCGATTTTGGTTTTCGCGTAAACTGAACATCACAAACAATCGACCACAGCCGTTACATTCCCATAGATTTTACGGTCGACTCCTTTCGAAAAGAAGCACTAGACTCGAGTTACCCTTCACTGACAAACTCTAACTCGTCAGCAGTGCAGATACTTGCCACGGTTCAGAATACAACAAAGACCGCACTTTCATAAGGCAACCGTGTTGACCACTGCACCACTAACCTCACATTAAGAAAGACTGAATTATCATATGTGAATGCTCAACCATACCCGCTTATAAGTAATGTTGTGATTGCCCGATCGGGTCCAGAGCAGACAGTAGCTATCCTATTAACTCCAATCGATGCCCATTCGGCTAGCACTTCTCTCGATATCA
This sequence comes from Paragonimus skrjabini miyazakii, assembly GCA_014338405.1. NCBI lineage: Eukaryota > Metazoa > Platyhelminthes > Trematoda > Plagiorchiida > Troglotrematidae > Paragonimus > Paragonimus skrjabini miyazakii. The sequence continues at coordinate 51,013 of JTDE01000175.1, read as the reverse complement.
TAATGGTCAATACAGTTACTTCGTGAAAGCGTGGTCAGAATTCTGGTCTTGGCAGTAGTAAGGATATGCCTTACTGACTGACTCTAACGAGAGCGGAACACAAGTCTAGTGCTTCTTTTCGAAAGATGCCAATTGTAAAATCTTTGGGAATGCTACATCTGTCATCAAGTGCGGGTGATGTTCAATTTAAATGTTGCAACCCTAACTAAAGGCGGTCAGCCGATTACTAAAAGAAATTCGAAGCCCACTTCGTGGACTTGTCTGCAGACTATTTTAGTTCCAAGGCCGTTTGTTCCACTTGTTCTACCTGAATATATTTATCTTCCCGGGTAGACTGCAATCCATTCTCTTTCCGATTGAGTTAATCCGTCGTTCGGTAACAGGTACACTAGGAAGTCATCAATCAGTCCCCCTATTGCACTCAGACTTCACAATTGCCCAGCGCCTGAATGTATTTTTCCACGTACGTAAACACCTTGGATTAGCCCTCCGCCAACTGTGGTGAGTTTGTGAAAGTCTATGTGCCAATGGTTTTTACTCAGTCTTCTCTGTCCAGCTTCATATTTACTCACTGTCTTTTGAAGAAGAGTTCTACAGTAGGAAGCTTTACTGATAACATTCATCCAGTTTGAATGTAACTAGCTCAAGTTCTTCGACGGATAACGTTGAACTCTACGTAGCTGATGACTGGATTTGACTGGACTGACTGAAGGAGCCAAGTAACTCATAGTACTACAAGTGCCACAAATAGAGTTCATATGTCTTCATTGTAATGCATGAACGTATAGACTAACATAATAGTAGTAGGTAAGAAATTTTCTCCCAGTCATTTGTCTAAGTGGTCACTGCCGACTGGTTGACGCACAATGACCTTGTGACCAGCAAGGAGTGCACCACCTGAGCGAGTGAATCAATATCCTAAGAAAAATTTCTTGCTCACTGTCGTCTGATAAAAAAATTATTCAAGCACTGGACTAAAACCGTTTGTTTGAACTTCTCCGGGGTAATCATCGTAACAGCAGTCAGGTGTGGAGTGACGTGTGCAGGCAGTGAATTCGGTTACAGTCGCACGTGGTTACTGACAGCTTGGAGAAATTTGATCTTGTGATTTTCGGTTATTGGCATTTCAAGATTCAGGTCGGGAGGGGCAAAACTAAATAATCCCCGAATACTTTTCGGCAATTGTTCGGCGAAATATGACAGGTTATATGTTGATGATTAAAATCGTGAAGACAAGTTTGGGGATTAATCATTTACAAGTCGCTCTCCTAAATAATAAAACTCGTCAGCATCTGAATGGAAGACGTGTGTACAGCCGAGCCCATAACCAAAGTGGTGTGGAAAAACATGGGTGTGTCGGACCGACCACATAAGACATCTAAATGTTAGAACCAATAAGATGGACAGAAACTGGACAGGTAACTACGTGTTTATTTATCATAAGTATTGGTCCATCAAAATACCGCTGAATCAATCAACCAAGCAAATGGCCACTCATGACAGGTATTATTTCAGGAAATGCATTCTATGCATGTCGTGTTGCTAGCCCACTAGTACTTATATCTTGTTTTTCCAACCGCCAATGAAAAGCACCCTATTGTTCAGGCTGAATAACTAATAAAGTGTTAACTATTACAGTACTTGTCCTTATTTCGACTTGAAAAGATCTCGTGGATGATAGGTACGATCTGATAACCAAACTAGGCATTTCACATTCGTCTGCGAATGAAAAGATCCTAGTGATTAAACATTCAACGTCCATGACGTTACTAAAGACCACTTAGGTGTAACCTGCACACCAAGACTTGGTTGATGGTCACCGATACCAAGCGGCCGTTGATTCTATATTTGGTCCGGATTAAACCGTTTACTTAATTAAGCATAGCGTATCGGTAAATTCTAAAATGCCGTTCAAAAAATGCTCAATAATCCAGGAAATTAGTGGCTTTGTTTATAGATCCTTTATATACTTTGGTTAGTTTATGGTATACGTGTCTCCTCACAGTGTATGATACGTATAGACTGCTATACGTGACTCACGTGACTCACATTTTGAAACAGCTTTGAGTGTCTAAGTGTTACTCACTTTCATAAGAAAACCCACTGAGTACGCCATATCCTCTAAACCTGCAAACTGTTTTACTATTTTATCCTAGCAAAATAAATCCAAACACGTGTCATAAGCAACATGGTGAGGAAACACTGAAAACAAGTTTGTTTGTATCTGGCTGCCCTACAACTTAATTTCCCCGACTTTATTCTCTGTTGAAAACTTTCAACGCAACGAATAGTCGCTAATGACACTGGCGACCGTTCTCTTGACAGTATCAATGCAGGCCAAGCTGACCACGAGTAAACAAAGTTCTTGACGTACGATGCAGTGAAACCCGATGGATTTAACATGGTACCTGAGGCAAATCGTAAACCACCTGCTTATAAATTCAGATATCGAAATTCTGTCCACGCATTTCATTTATTTTGCCAGCGGGCATTGAAGCGAATCGAAGTTGTCCTAATATTGGAATAAAATATACAAATTTGTAGTTCAGGCACACAATTCTCGGTGTCTGTCATTTATCCCTGTACACATTTTCAAAGAGACCGATGTTTTCCCAATAGGTGACCAATTCTCAGCGGAATCCAGTATTTTTCACAAGGCATTTAACGAAACGCATAGATGAAACGGGAAATGAGCTTTTCGAGCCAATATTAGATGGACCACGTTTGTTTTATGTCAAGGGAAAATCCGTCAATGTAGGTCAAAGATTTCAGTTTCATGCCTAACTAGTATGGCAAACTACAGTTCACGATGTGCTAGGCAAACTGACGAAAAATGTGCACACTCAAAATTTCCACTAGTAAAACCTTTGCGTTTTGGAATAATACAATCTATCCTGTCTCAGGATGAGCATACATAGAAATGTTTAGGCATCAGTGATTGAAAGGCGCAGACAACTAATAAATTGAGAAACAATAATTTCAGTAGCTTTAGTATTATGAGAATTACATCGCAAAGAATTTCAAAACCTTACCTGGGGCAATCGAGAACGGCGAATAGTCCTAATAATTATAATGAACAGAAAGAATTGGAAATGATTTGAATGTTCAGATAGGACTGCAATCGACAGAAAAGATGTAGGATATAATACCTAGCTTGAATTGTCAGATTATTGCAAATTTTCCCAACGCTCGAATGGGACCTATTGATGCAGTATTTAGGATAATCCAGTCACTCAAAAATAATTGCACTGCGTACGAAACGAGAAATCTCGAAAGGTATCTCGTGTTCATTAATGAATTATAAAGTACCGGATTGTAAAAGGTATAAAGCATATCATTTCTTTGCCAGCAGCCTCAACACATTCAGCATATGGTTTTAAGTGACGTGTAAACGATGTGTTGGGTTTGAATCAGTGAATAACACACTTTACCCGTAATCAAGTTAGGTATTCACTTGAACAAACCACACTCGTGAGTAACAGCCCTTACTGACATACTCGAACAGATGAAACCGGAAAGTTAAATCCATTCTGGTAACAGTTAATAGCTGAAAAATCAAAACGTTGTAACAGCTTAGATTCAACTAAAGCCTGTGCAGAAAATTTCCACCTAGTATTCTGAGCGAAACCGTGTTGAGTTTTGAATGTTCTATTGAACAATTTTTATAGTACCTGATAATTGCAGTTATGTAATGAATGGACTGCCTCACAGCAATACTTCGTAAATGGGTCGCCAACCTACTGATGATGTGAGTTGGTAACAGAAATGTCAACACTGCACTCTCATTCACAATAACTGATGAGTGGTAGGAGATTTTGGTTTTCGCAGAAACTGAACATCACTCACAACTGATCACAGCCGTCATATTCCTACAGACCTTCCAGAGGATCCCCTTGGAAAAGGAGCACTGGACTCGAGCTTCGCCCTTGTTAAGGCTCATCAGTAGTGCATATCCTTGCCAAAGTTGAGATTACAACTCCTGTCACAGCCTTGTTGACCACTGCCTCATTAACCTCAAAATAGGCAAGGGTGAATAATCATATGTGAACGCTGAACCACATGCGTTTATGAGTACTGCTGTGATTGCCTGATCGCGTCGAGAGCAGACACAGTAACTGTCCTGTTAACCCCAGTTGATGATGCCTCGACCAGGACTTCTCTTCTATTTGAAATCACAAAACTCGCTGAATTTTTGAGCGATATCTTGACTACTGGTGATGACCGTGTCAAGAGTATGCACTACTGACGGCCTCCAGCAAAGGTGAAACTCAAGTCTAGTGTTTCTTTTCGAAAGGGGTCGACTGGAAATTCTATGGGAATGCGAAACCTGCGATCAATTGTGGGTGATGCTCAACTCTTGTGGAAAATGGTGTTACCAAAACCAAAACTGAAATGGACATAAACCAACTGAGCAATACTTTTTACTGAAAGTGCAGTTATCCGGTCTGTAAGCACCGCCAACATTTCTTTAACTTTATTTTCATATCAGTTTTTTTTAATATTCTATCTTAAGAACGGTTTCATTGCTGGTTTGTTTCCGAATGTTTGCTGGTTTTACTTTGATTCTCATTTTACGCATGTATAAATATAGATTGTTAAGGTCCGTGATTTCTGAGAACCGGACTAAGCCGGGAGTGTACGGTGCATGAAACAGTTTATGAGGACCGTATATTAATGACTAGCTAGAAATGAACCATTAACAAACGCAATAACCTAAACCTGATTAGCGCTTGTCCAATTCTCAGTGATTAATAGAGTCTGCCATTGTACAGCAATCTGTGGTTCCGATGAAATGGTGCCACTAGATGAAGTGAGTACATCATTGCTCAAGTTTTCACCGTAATGTTTACAAGTGCCCGAGAGTTGTTGTTGTATATATGGCATGTTTCATACAACATGTATGCCATAGTTTATTCTGTGAGAACAAAATAAAAATGCGTCCAGTCAATGGCATTTCCAGTGTGGATTCATTCACCTTTAACGGTCAAACCTTCTTCACAGATGCCAGATCGTTGCAGTTCATTGAAGCCTTTCATCTGTTGTACTCCTTTTTGTCACTCTTGAGTCAGAGACGAAAATATCCGCAAGTTGAACACATTAAAATTACGGACATGCTGCACCGATAAATTTTTACTCTAAACTCTAGCGCTGAAGGAAGGCCAACGGCAACAGTGTTTGGACGTTAAGAAAGCACTTTAGATTTGCTTTTGCGATGAAGAAATTCCCTGTAGCTTAACTCTAATCACAAATCTGTTTTCCAATGATATCATGCACGTCATCGCGTTGGAGTTAGCTGAATCCATCATCATTCACTTTTAATAAAGTCACGTAAACAGATGTCAATTTCTTTGTGGCCATGAAAACTGAAGAGTGACTTATTCAACACTTTAGAGTCACAGAGCCGTTTGGGAAATAAACAGTCAACCTAGGTGCTGCTGTGTCAGTTACACGCGCAGCACGAATGGACTGACCAACTGACACCATACGCTCAACAATACTCGAAGGTTAGCATGTCGAACCGCGAATAAAACAAGGGTGGTTACGTCACTGAGTGCCGATTGCTGGACAGGATCAGAAGTCAAGGACGTGATGTGTCATCCGAACAGACACACAACATTGTTTGAGGTGCACCAACTCATTTCAGTCACGATTTGACCGGCTGGTCCTTTCACATTTGGTCGGCCAGCACACTTATTCGTGCTACACAAAACTGTGATTGGCACAGTAAAGAACTATCTATTCCATGGTATAAATTTGGCCGGTTTTGATGGACTACCCCGTCTGATACGCGGCATCATTAGTGAAATTGATCCGCATGAGTACTACCGATCTGTGTGCCTCAAGAATGATGCAATTAGGTGGTTGCGCCAATATTTAGGTCTAACTACAACGATCTGCAAACTACATCACAGTAACGTATGTGACAAGACAGTTGGACACCAACAGCTGTGTTGAGTGATAATGATGTGCTGTGGGTTACATCTTGAATGACTGATCAGAACGGGAGAAAATGTGGTGTAAGATGACCACAGTTATTTTGCAAAAGACCACCAAAATCATGGTAAATCACAGCATGCAATCTGTCAACCAGCTTGGACAAGACCCGTACCAACTGAACGTGCTTCACCAGATAGAACTTAATATAAGCTCACAAACATAAAGTAAGATGAATGTATTTATTAAATGTTAACCAAAAACCCTTGTTGTCAACCTTGTTTTTGGAAGACAGCCCAATGTGCTTCTTAAACACACAGCTAGTCGACGGCATTACCAGTGGTACTGATACTCATATGTTCAGCAAAAACCCAATTCTCTATTCAGATACGTTCGGACAGACCATACGATGCTTATGATCTGCACAGTCATATAAGATGTCAAGGCGCCAACGTAAGCATGAAACAATTTAGACAGGGTGTATCAGCTGCCACTTGGGACGATTGAAATCGTAATTTTTTGTCAACTTTCATCTCATAAAGTAAATTCTCTTATTGTTATGATCCACTTAACCAAATTTACATTATGTACTTTCTCAATACAAACCATTAGTTAATTTCGTCTGCTTTTTCATAAAGGCGAATTTCAAAACGCTCGAATCCTCGTTTGGCTCGGGACGACCAGCGGAGGGATCGCGTTTGTGATTGGACTTCTGAGAATTCGCGTCCAACCAATAAGCAATTCTAGACAATGTCGAACGGCCCAATTTTTCAACCTCATAATTAGCTGTGAGTTTTAACGTTTCTGATTGGTAGTTGGTATCTTATCTACACGAATGCTGACGATGTCTGTTGATACATCCGAGTGTGGCATTATCAATATTGTCCAAAGCATTCTGTTTGTTGAATTGAAGCCGACGTGACGAACATACTAGGGTGCAATAACTTATCGTGAGTAATGTCTCCGTGAACAGAATTGTTTGACTCAAAAGATTGAACGTCGCATCTAGTCGATAGTTGATATAGTCATCTGAAATTAAGCACGACCACCCTACCAATTATACATCTTGTCCCCCGTACAAATGGTATAAGTAGGATAAGTATTAGTAGTGAGAAGTTCACCTCGGCCGAGTCACTTTTCCTGCCGTCGTCCTTCAGTAACATTTTGACCAGTAACTCCATACTCATCTCTTAATTCTAAATTTATACATTCATATCCACCGCGGGGTCGAATATAACTAAAACAATCGTGTGAAGTTCACTAGATGAATGTCCAGTAGCTCGTTCGATTTCAACAAACATGAAACAACAAAAACAAATAATGATTGTATAGATGACGGCACCGATGGCAAAATGCTGAATGTATCATTATAATACAAACCTCTGTTAGTTCTGATGCTAATTAAGTCCCAACAGAATAACGAAACTACGCACAGATATACGAATAAGAACAGCAAGTAATTATGGTCGCCATATATAGAAGAAGGAAAAGAATGCAACTACAATAGTGTGACTTCGGTCATGGAGGAATGAACCAGTAGAAACCATTTAACGTTAGTAACACATAAACAGTTGCTCAAATAGATGCGTCAAGGCCACAATAAAAGGATGCACTGATGTGTGTGATCAACGCAAGTGTTGAGTGTAGGCTGGCATCGTGACAGAAACAACAAAGACCTGACCAATAAGAGGTTGACCAGTAGGCTAACTAGATAAAGTGTGGAGTTGGAAGTTTGCCTTGTTTAAAGAATGTGAACAAATATTACCTAAGGAAGATATGTTTTCAAAATTTCTATGAACTGTTTTGACCAACAGGTTACTTGCAGCACAATTGTGGTGTACGTTTTATCATGCTGATTGTCACGTCATGATAGAATTGGACATATAGCAATGCTTGAGAGCGTTGTATCCCAAACCTGACATTAAATTTGAAATTTACGGTTAGGATTTACTCAGTCTCTGTGAAAGGGTTGATAAAAAATCAGTCGCCAAGACATCCTGGAAGTAGTTGAGGCAAGAAAGGTTGTAAATGGGGGGAAATGAAATGAGCAAGATCCGTGCAACAGCTGCAAACACAACTGCTGTCACACTGGTAATAACCTTTAGACTATTTCATTCGAGCATTGTGGGTCTAACTACGGTCGCGCGAAAACTCTGGGTAGAAAAAAGAAGGCAGATAGACTGGTAAAATTCATGTTTTGGATAGTTGATGGGACACGTAAGCGAAGTCACATTATGTTGCAGGTTGGGCTTAAACCAATAATTATTTCTGTTGCGATTTGCCGACTGTCATTAAACGCGTGTACACGCACTGATCAGTAGATTAACAGTCTAACCTATCTTACTGCTTTCGAAAGTGCACTAGCTGCTTTGGGTACGATTCACAGCGCCTACCATAACCCTGCAGTCGCAGAGTGTAACGTTCCTATGACGTAGATTGTACTGTGTAAAGTTTGGGACCTAAAAATGATAAACGATTACGAAGGATCGCACACCGGTTTACGTTGCCTTTCTGTCCGTCTTAGCTATAGTACTCTTGGAAACTGTGACCGACGCACATGACATCCCAGATGACGAGTAAAGAAGTCTGAAGATTTCTTATTTTGAGCATACATACAATCAATATCGTTGTCAGTTGTAAAGGGGCCTAAAGTGCTGATATCGCACTTTTTCCAAAGAACAGTGGAATTGATTTCACGCTGCACTAGCCGGAAGTGCAAGAACTACTCGCAGTGGACGCTGGTATCATGATCTACGGCGCTTTTTACCCAATTATGCGCAGACTGTTGCAAAACGTACAGGTTTCTCAACTTGTACACAGTAAGGCACGCAAACTATCATGCTATTTACAGTTCCGTTTAGGACAGACTCTCAAGCTGTTCAAACTTAGCCAGTAACAGTTGTGGTACCTGATGTATTGTTGTTAGTAGTCAGGTCAATTTATCACTGAGCTATCATGAGTTTACATTGTACACAAGGCATCAGACTACAAAATGATTCCATTTTACTTCAAGAACTTTGTAGTATGGGAACTCTTGATCCGAGATAAAAACTTTAAATAAAACCTAAAGAATTGAAAGTTATTACCTGGGTTTATTTGCTGAAATAAACAGAAAGCAACTTTAATTCTGTTTTACTTTGTGCATACTGCGTTCGAATTTTTGTTATAATGAAAGACACTGGCTATCGTGTGACTAAACGCAGTAGAATTCACGAATATGTTGACCGATGGCTCTACAGTGAAATATAGACGGTTTAGAAGACCGAAACGAGTACGTTGTGAACAAGTGAGATATGTACAAATATGACACGATTGTGTAGTGCAGTTACACAAACCAAAAACAGCTTTATTTAAACATTGGATTATCAAGCAAACAGAGCTACTGCGATTTACCTATGCGAATGTAGTGGTTGGCGAGATCAACACGAAGCTGCACATATTACCGAAGGAGTCCGAAGTCATAGCTACGGTTCAAAAGTGATACCATCATTAAACATCTCATTAAGAAGACCGTTTATTAAGCTGCCAAAGAGTACTTCACATCTCCATTTACAGCCAGAGAACATAGTTGACTGCCGCAATAACTGACTTTGAGCATACGATTCTGACCCCAGCAGATCGCAGATATGCCAGCTGTGTGTGTACATTATCCAACGCTTTAAAGATGCGGGCTGATGAAAAGTGACCGATCTGTAACTCAATTTTGGTTTTGGCGAACAGGACTGTTTTCGATAAATTCTCATATTTGGTCGGTACAATTATATAACAAATCAAGTAATAGTAAGGGAAGTTATTGATCAAAATATCACGAGGACAAAGCGATTGGGTAAAATACAAACACGACTTCGTTGTGGTTATAATCACAAGGGAGGAAGGCATTTTTTAGGAAGTCAGTGTTAATTGGGGTGAATTTGTGGGGAGGGAAGGGATCAAGTTGTCGCGTCGGTTGACTGCTGGTGTTTGGCCAAGGTAATCCCAGGGTGTGAACGAACTGTTTTTGAACACAAATCCGGCTGATGTAAACGGATTGCGACCGCCTCGGCGATAGACTAGATGCGCCGCTTGATCATTCGTGCAGCGGCGGTCGGGGCAGGGTAGACGATGCGAAACGCCTTATCTGTGTGTAGGTCACAGTCAACCAGGTGGGCCAGGATGGATGATTTAATGTTCTTTCTTATTCCGGAACGGAGCCACACCGGACAATGTTCACGAATTCTTACCGATAAACGCCTAGTGGTGCGATCAATATATGCCGAACAACAAGAACAGGCAAATGAATAGATCAAAAATGAGGTAGCACTTTTAGGTACATAATCTTTCAGATTAGGTGGCACCGTCCGTTTTGAGTGAAACGATGCGATGGGACTTACAGCATAACAGGTATTACGGATCGCGTCAGTCAGTTGGCGCGTTATCAACTCGGCTGCCGCGTCCCCTTTGAACGGCAAAGTTATATAGATCTTTTTCTTGTCAGCTGTGTATACTGGGGATTGCATAGGTCTTTCCTGCATGTTGCTGGTGATAAATTTCTCAGGATAAGCATTACCAGCAGGGATATCATGTAGCATGCTATACTCCATTTTTATTGTATCGTCCGTACAGATCCTTTTTGATCTATTCGTCAAGCAGTGCACAAGACCTCGTTTCAGACCAATCGGTACATAGCTGTGGAAGTGTAGATATTGCCCACTCCAGGTTTTCTTTCGACATACACTTCGCTGTAACGATCCATCTGATCTGCGTGTTAGTGCTAGGTCTAAAAATGGCATACGGTCATCAGATTCTTGTTCCAAAGTGCACACGATGTTCTTATGCGCCTTGTTAAAAACAGTCAAAAACTTCTGTAAATCTTCCGTCTTGTTCACTACACAAAAAAACATCATCTACATATCTGCGATAGTAACTGGTTGTTCTAATTGTTTCGTCCAGCTTGTTATTCTCCAGCATGCTCATAAAAATGTCCGCCAGTAACGGGCCTAACGGTGAGCCCATAGCTACGCCATCAATCTGGCGATAAAGCTCACCATTGGATTGGAACTGAATGTTACTAGTGCAGAACATCAATAACTCCTTCAATTCAGAAACCGGTAGGCCGACGTTGATCCGGCGACTGTCGATATAATCACGCAAGAATTGTATTGCTTCGACCAAGGGGACATTGGTAAATAGGGACGAGACATCTGAAGATAGCATTTTCTTGCCTGATACATTGAGTTTCGAAATTGAATCCATGAATTCGAATGTGTCTTTCAAACTGTATTTCGTAATTTCTCTCTTGACCGGCCCCAGGATCTCCACAAGCCATTGCGCAATAGCACGGTAGGGCGAATTACACATGTCGAGTATCGGTCTAAGCGGTACTCCGTCTTTGTGTATCTTTGGCAGTCCGTACAGCCGCGGGATGCGGGTTCCTGTTGGACGGATGCGCTCGAATACATGTACACTAATGTCATTAGCCTGTTTCAACCGTCGTAGAAACCTCGAGAACCCCTTCTCGATTGCCACTGTCTTATCTTTCCCGGATTTCTCTTTCTGAAATTTCGACTTATCAGACAAAATATTCATCATTTTCGAAATGTAATCATCCCTATTCAGCAGAACAATCCCGGCTCCCTTATCTGGTCTTAATATCATAATCGACTGATCGTTTTTCAATGCAGTAAGTTCCTCTAAGTAGGACTTTGTAAGTAATCCATAAGTTGAGGTTCCGCGACCCCGGTATTTGTAGCAAGCATTAACGAGAGTGGATTTGAAACGTTCAGAATTCAGTTCGGAAGAGGGACATAACTCCTGCAATTGATTGTTACAGTTTTCAAACTGAACATCAAGTTCAAGTTGCCTACAATTACTGCCGGGATAACAGAATTTAGAATCGAGTAACGAGATTTCAGTCAGCGTTTTACTCAACATTAGAGAGCAAAAATTATGAACGTACCGCTCTGGTTGTTCAAGGAATTGCATCCGAGGCTTCTCAGGACTGACTCTCAGGAGTAGATTTGTCCGCTTTCTCTCGATTGACCTTTCTACTATCTTTTGCACATAGGACTCGAAGGTGTTTCTTTCCTATTCTAGTAGGTTCTGGACCGTATGTTAACGTTGGGCTTGACTACGTTCGAATTCAGCTAACCGGGAAGTGAATGTCTCCTTTTCCTTCCGTGCATATCGTTTCAGTGACTTACTGGTTGGCTGGATTCGGTTACGACGAACAGACTTCCAATAGACTGAAGGGTATTCATTCTTATCAATACATTCCGTTAGAAACTGAATAGTTGTTTTTGCCTTCGCAAGTGTGGTGCTAAACTTCAAGTACTGCTTGAGTTGTTTAACCGTTGAGGGGTCCTTGGTATACATCAAATAATTGAAAATCCCCGTAGAAATCATGTAACTCAATTTTGGTTTTGGCGAACAGGACTGTTTTCGATAAATTCTCATATTTGGTCGGTACAATTATATAACAAATCAAGTAATAGTAAGGGAAGTTATTGATCAAAATATCACGAGGACAAAGTGATTGGGCAAAATACAAACACGACTTCGTTGTGGTTATAATCACAAGGGAGGGAGGCTTTTTTTAGGTAACTGTATTGTGTTTGACTCAACCACGTGCATCTTTCACCTGATGTGCTAGATTCTTCGGTTTTGTTCAAACAACGCTAAGGTAGCCAAGTCGTCGTTAAAACGTTATTTCTCTGTCCGCCAATTGCTTGTTACGCGCGTGTACGAATTGGGTCAATAAACAGGGTTTATTATCACCACCTCTGGTGTGTCTTCTTCTCCCTTCAAACACTATTTCGGCGTAAAAATAAATGGTTCGTATTAGTTTATGTTCATAAAAGAAACAGGCAATGCATTGATGTCCTTCACATTTTATATCTGTCACACCGTGAGATCAGTGATCAAACTGAGATCGAATTCTGATTGGTGTTGAAAATAGCACCAAATTAGGAGAAACTACGACAATTCACCGTAAGCTGGTAGTGTATTGACCGGTCCATAGATCACCCGATTCCATAGCATTCTACGGAATAATCACCGAGGGATTACAGTGTCATTTGGAAGTTTTCGGGATTATAAGAAGGTGGCAACTTTGTTGGCAATATGATCACCATCAGGGCAATCCAAAAGTTATGACGGAGGCCAAACATGTTCATAAGTTACACAAACACGAGGTAAGTAGAAAGAACACACAATACAGCTGTAGTGAAAGATGTGAAACCTTTCCAGCCTTGACACCAACTGCTTAACAGATTCCTCAACGTGGATAACCGAGATATCACTTCCCAAAGGAATTAGTTTTGGTTCAATCCTCACCAAATCATCCGGCAACTTTGAAAATGTTCAAGATCTTTTGGTTAAAAACGCAAAAATGATAAACCGACCATAACTGATGTTATGTCAGTTGAGTAGAGGTGGGCCAGTGCTCATCTTCCACACACACTTGGACCAGAACTCAACTCCGAACCCTGACAAAAATACTCACAGTTGATAACAAATAAGAAACTCGAAACTAAATCTATTGCTTTTAGAATATAGCTAGCGTAAACGCTCATCTGATTACGCATCATCTGTGACTATCAGTCAGCCAACAAATTAATTGATCGCTTGCCAACTTTGTTCGTGACTTTTTAGTTATCAGTCTGCTCAGTTCCGTGGCAATCTGGGCCGATTTTCTTCGACACATGGATCCGCTGTATCCGCAGCCAACGGTGGGTGACTTGGTTGGAAGTCACCGAAGTCAGGCGGATATTGGGAAATCAGACAGCGACCGACCAACCAGACTTCCAGACAGCAGCAACAGTGCAGTCTTTGCCAACCACAAACACGACAGAGTACACTTGGCGCTCGGATGGGCCTATTGGTGTTGCGTTGGGGCTGTGCTTTGTTTATTTTTGTGTAATCTGATCTACTTAATGAGAAAGGACTGTGAACCAAATCGCATAGACCTCGTTGACAATGGAAATGCATTGTGATATACACGAAAATCAACAGCCTTGTAACTGTTTTCATATTTACTGGTAAAAGCCCGAGTCCGATGATGATTTTTACAAATGTAACGTAACTTTAGGGCAAGACTAGCTTGTATAGCAGTCGCCATTGAAGTACTGCATATTACGAGTGCATCATACCAACCCAGATCTAACTACACTAGCAAGTTATGTGTATGCGTCATGCGAGCGCCCAGAAGTGTGAAATGACTTCCCTGATTAAAACAGACACGGTTCCAGTACGATAAGCTAGATTTCCCATTGATCTTAAGGTCTTTCATTTTTAAAGAATGGAAAACAAAACAAATTTAACCCACCTCTATCAGCATTATCAAACCTCGGTAGGGGGACGAGTTACCACCGCGTTTGAATTACAATATGTTTCACACCCATTGTTGATAGACTCAAATTGTCTGTTGGGTAAGGTCGGTTAATTGTATTCCGGTAGTTCCTCTAGAATTATTGAGTTCAACTGAGCCTGATTTTGTTACGTATTCGCTATTGTTGTTACACTGAATGGATACATTTACAGCTACATATGGATAACAAACAGTAATAAGACACGTAGATATATGGAAACATTCAGTATAAACATGACTGGTTACGCAAGTAATGAGGTTTTGAGTTTATCTGAATATTTTTTTTTCAGAGGACCATAATGAGTCACAGACATCTTAATGAAATGATCAGAATTTTCCACGAAGTCATTTTCTGCTCACAGCAATATCTGCAAGCAGTTGAGACAGAGAGAACCATAAACGGCAAAACCTGGGCATCCCGAATAAACGCGAATCACGACAACTCACGGGTGCCAGAAATGTGCAAAAAGAATAGCGGAAAGGAAACCACAACGAACCAAAGCAATTTTAAAACATTATTCTACAGTATACTGCAACTTTGTGACAAATAATCTGTGAGGAGCATATAGATCACTAAAGCTGAGCCGTCGTTAATACAAGGGAGCCTGTATTAAGTAGCTCATCGTGTAGTCAACGTTACGAAATCCGTATGTACTCCGGCAGCTCGCCATCAACAGCTGAGACAACTTGGAAAAGTCAGATCACGTTGGGTAAGCTACCACCGACTGCACTGTAGCCTTACGAAAGAACAAGGACAGTATTTTACTTGATAACTTCATTAACTGCACTATCACTCACTTGACAGGATCGTGCCTAACTATTCAAATAAGCACCAACGGTAAAGTCGGTATTTCAGGAACGAATCGTGTCGATTTGAGCGAATTGGGAAGCATGGAAGTACAATGCAAGAACAATCGTTGCAGCAGGTACATTAGGGAGTGTGCACAATACTGCTCACGGAAAAGTATGTTAGCCAGCAGTTAAAATCGTGCATAATAGTTGCGAGTATTCGTCAGATTGCTACTATTTCATAGTGCTGTCATTCGCTAAGTTCTTTCCCAGTCCTGTTTGCTCTTCAGTCTCGCTTCACACTCCCAGCACTGACAACACTTCGGACTATCAGGATAGGAGTTCGGTTCAATATCTGCGCATTTAAAGTTATATAATAAATGTTAGAGAAGAACATTTTGCAGTTGTCAAAAAATCGCATTACCGCAGCGAAAAGTATGTAAGGAATGTCTACCATGCCGTTTGATTGGAGAGCACTTGTACCGTATTACGAACATACTGAGATCAGTGAATAAAACGTATTATCCACGCGTACGCGCAAAAGAAGTAGATGGTCACGATCAGAGTTCTAATCAAAACCACTCCTAAGAAGGCAAAAGTCCGGTCAGATAAACGTAAATAATTGTTTCATAGACTAGAACAAGTTAGATGAGTAGAATGATATGTGGTAGAAGTTAAACTTGCGTTGAGTACTACTGTGCAAGAACACATGGTACATGATACACAGACGCACGCACCAGTAGGTTCACAAACTGAATTGTGTAACATCGAATAAGTGAGTTAACCTCAAGTGCGCACTCCGTGAGTCGTTATTGCAAGCACACACAAATAGAAACAACACAAACGAATGATTAACCCGTATCAGTTAGTGAGGGGAGTTATGTCAACAAAATGATGATCGATATTGTTTTATGGACAAGAGGTTATGGATTTGACATCCAAACGGTAAATGCGGACAGCTGGTCAACTTAAAATAAGTAATGGTAATCAGCGTCGTGACCATTTTAATTTCAAGTGTGCTAAACGTATTACCCAAATGTGGTAGGAATCAGTCCTATCAGTTATGCATGACATGATTGAAGAGACTTTAAATCCAAGAATAGCGAAGGTAGTAGGCGGAGGACCGCTTAAGATTGCTTGGTCTTGCCAAGTACCCTTATACAAATTACACATAGAGGTATATGTTACTATGGTGCGACTACAGCCCGACCGCAAAATACGAAACAGACACATCTGGCTAAGATGGTACGACAATTGCAAGCACATTCGGATAGCAGCCTGGACGGTTCCCTAACTGTCAAGTATGCAAGCGATGGCGATGATGGCACGTATAAGAGGCGGTAAACAAGAACAGACAGGGCCTAAGCTGTTCGACAAACAGAGGAGTTCCTACTGCGTAGATAAAAAGAATCATCACCATCATCATAGCCGCCATGAGCCTGACCAAAAGGTATTGTGGCTCGGGCCGCCGCTCACCTCAACAGTGACGTGGAATATCCTAGAAGAAAACGTTACCAAGAAGGTTGAAAATCAATAAAAGAAGACTAAGCGGAAGAACTAGAAATGGTATGGATGCGGATACGTCATTGACTGCGACACATTGCCATCTCGGATAGCGTCTCTAACCGGCGGTTTGTGATCACGAGGACCCCATCCAGGCAGGCGACACCTACCCACTCTGCTCAGTGGAGCAGTCAGGGTCTTCATATTTCGTGACCACGTTGTTGCTTGACCACCACGTGGTTTGACCCAACTGTTGGTGGCCTCAGTATATAATGCTGGTTACGGTAAACGCTCAGCTGATATACATAGTACGTGACCTGATCATCGCAAGCTATGCACCGTGATTAGTTGAACAATTGATCGCGCACACCGGGCGTTCCGGAATACACGTCGGCGAAATGCCACATTACTTAATGTGGACTATTTTGCGGAGACAACGATGGTCAGACACAGCAAGCTTGTTAATATCTTCCTTGTGAACAGGTCACGTCTCCGAACCATAGAGCAAAACAGAACGTACACAAGCATTATATACTCTTCATTTCAACGACGCCACAGATGACGCAGTTTGGCAGGCGCAACTCGTGTCTTTGCTATCCTCGCTGACATATCGTCAGCAATGTTACAGGCTGATTAGTTAGTGCTACCCAGGTATATGGAACTGTCCACAGTCTTGCGTAGATTACCTGTAATGAAGAAAGTTGGAGTGCAAATGCCCCAGTCTTGAAGCAACACTCTGCGATTCGGAGGTGCGAAACGCGTTCCACACAAGCCAACCCGGTCATTCATCCTGTTCAACATGATCTGCATGTCTTCGACAAAGGGGTTAAGCAAGACGGTGTCATCAAAACACTCCATGTCCGTCAACCTGGCGCCAGGAAGAAGCTCAACACCAAGTTCACTAGATTTCTCAAACGCACCTTCCAGAGTGTCATCCATGACAAAATTGAACAGGAAGGGGGAAATCGGACACCCCTGACGAACACCACCGGCATGACTTCGTAGGTCGGCTGGTAGAGCGCTTGCCGCGTTTGGGCATGGTGTTT
>JTDE01000175.1:15282-31286 GCA_014338405.1 Paragonimus skrjabini miyazakii | reverse complement strand
TCGCCCGAAGGCATATGGAAGGCAGAAGGAATAGAGGGTAAAACAGTATGAGAAGGTCTAGATCGATTAGTAATGTAACTGTCGAGAGAACGATAACTTCTGATACTTCCCGGTCGTTTATGCCGCGGAATGGGGTTGACTTGAGAGACCCCACTCCAAATCTCTGACTCAAAAGTATGGCCTGCGAGACAACAGGATATAGGGTTTTTTGAGGGGACCCCACCCGGAGCCAGTGACTCAAGAGTCCGACTCACTCGGCAGTGAGGGGTTTGTCTAACCCGAGGGCGAAGTGAACAGGACATTGATGTCTGATTCTGAGCACTGTTGAGCGCAGTGGATGTACTCGAAACTACATCAGGCTTTTGAGAGAAAACAAATGTTTTTCGACTGTATTGGATAATACGCCGGCGTTCACGGTCAACCGTTGGGCGATCGGAGTGCTCTTTGTTTGAGGGTACCTTTTCTAACCCCCTTCTTCCTGATACGGAAGACAGCAGTGCCGCAACTATGAAAACAGTTCGGCTGTATGCTCGTAGGATTGTGCTTCACTACCTAAGCACTCCTACGCGGTCAGTAGTGTGACATAGTCTTATGAGCGTAACCGTTTTTATTCTGACTGTTCCCCTTTGGACTGTCTGACAAGGTTGCAAATAGATGGACCGGAGTCCTAGTCAGCATAGCCCGCCGGATCAAAACAGTACACAAGCCCGATCACCTCGCCAAGGTAGCAGCATAGCTCTCACCTGAACACGTACGATAACTTCTGCTGTGCTCATATAATGGCTGTCAGAAAATACAATCATAAAAGTTAAATTCATGAAGTAGCCGAACCCCAGTTTGGCCCATATCTCACGAAATGTTATGCTTACCAAATCTATCAGAGTCAACGTTCGTTAGTAAACCTTTCGCCTTACACAATCGAGCTCATTTTGAAGTTGGACAGAGTTAGGTCATACTTTGTTGTTTGTTGTGCTTAGGTCCATATAGTTACAAGGTAAACATCATTAACAACCGATCGCAATTGTTGTCTTCCTGTGGAACTTTTGGCCATCCTTCCTCGAAAAAGAATCATTATACACTTTTGTCAGAGTTCGTCAGCAGTGTATATCCCTGTCATGGCCAGACAAGAACTCCGAACACGCTTTCACGAGACAACTGTGTTGACCACAATGCCACTGATGGTACATTAAGCACGATTGAATTATCATATGCAAACGTCCAGACAACTTTCACACGTGGATAGTATTCAGATGATCCGATCATCTCAAGAGAAGACACAGCAACTATCCTATTAACGCTAATTGATGACCCCAAGACTAGGACTGGCTGAAAAATCTATGGGAATGCAACAGTAACGATCAGCCATAAATAATGTCCAACTCACACCAACCAAAATCTCTTATTATCTGTCAGTGATCGCTACAACTGTTGATTCTTTTCATCACACACGACCGGACGAAGACATGCACAAACAAAATGAGCAGCGGTCAACCGAAATAGGCAAGAACCGGAGAGCACAGCTCTCGTCGGACAGTCGTATCATGTATGAATGCACAGAGTTTTCAAATGCACGCAACCGATAGAGCAAAACACTGTAGGGTCAATCAACAAATTGCGTAGCTGCAGTAATTGTCATCAACTCGTTAATAACACAGAATTCTAACTGTCCTTTTCATCCAATCGTTTACGGGGGATCAGGAACAGTCAGTCAAAGCCGTGTGACAACCTATAAACCGAGAAATAACGAGCATCCACCAAGTGCCACCTAGACAATCGATACGGAAAGTGTAGTAAACAGAGGGCGAAAACAACGCTTGCCATATTGAGCCCAAGTCAGTCAACCTGACAATGGAAACAATCGCGCACATACAGCAGTATTCTAGTCCAACTTTGATGCAGATATGAACAATATGTAGCCCAGAGTGAATAACCAAGTTGTGAGTTACTATGTCGTTTATCTCAAACCTAACGGAATCCACATGTCAGTACAAGTGTCAACAGCATCTGCAGGAAATATGCAACGTGAATCCGTACTGTCATAAGGACTTTACTGAGCAAAAGACAAACGGCAAAAATAACCCACAAACGAGCCGTTAACTTCATAGTGGAACGGGTGGTCGTAGTTTGCCAGGAACGCATATCTGACAAGTGGCAACAAGCACAAAATAAACAGTTTCCGATGAATCTGGTCACTGAACAAATACAAATTGCGGTGGTTGACAACATATCCGAACATATATGTAATCTTATACGGTAAAATTAACATTTGTGGTTGTATCTGGAATACACTAATTTGTCATGCAATCCTGAACAATGGACAAAATTTCTAGCGTTCAATTACTTTATCCTAAAGATAACATCAAGAGCGTTCAATTAATAATTGTCCTAATTCTGTGGTGAGTATAAAAACTAAACAGAATCGAATGATTTCTCCGTTCTAAGATTAGCTTCCGGTCAGAAAAAGCTACATAAACCTTAGTGTTTCCCCTTGAAATAAACTACCATGAACAGTCAACTTGAACGCTAAAGTTGAAACACGCTTTCAATGTGTTTTTAGCCCGCAATAACGCAAACACTCGATTATTCATAAATACAGAACGATCTCCAGTGTTACGTAATACGAACGTATAACGAAAAATAACACTTGTGGAGATGTGCTGAGAACATATTTCATTGCTGGGATTCGCAAAATATACAAGCAACCGACGGTTTAAGAAACTGTTTGTTTCGGCTAAATGTCCAACATTACGATGCAACAAATCGTTCGTGGGATTAAACAGAAGGACAAGCTGCGAGTGGATAGGGAAATGTGGAGTTCCAGTTTTAATCGGTTTTCCATATAATCTGTCAGATTGATTACTCCCAAGGCGGTAGACACTGACAATCCAATCCAGGGTAAAATAAAGCGGGTAATTTTATACCAGGTATGTTGAAAACGCCGTGATGTTGGTTCCATTTAACTCAAAGCAAAGCTTGACGCAGGAGAAAATAAGAAGTGAGCGACCATGGAGATATGGAAGAATCACACGGCTTGTTTAAAGCCGATACCATCACAACCCACAATTGTGGCTCCATCAGCCAACTCGACGATTGAAAATTTCACCTGAGAATCCAAAATAAATACAAGACACAATGATTAGTAAACCTCGTGCATAAAAACAATCAACAACCGCAGAAGGTTGAATAAGTTACCATTGTCCGCGGGTGGCAAAACTATCAACCTAGAGACAAGGGAAAAATATTCTTCCAACATATCGTACACACGATGGTAGCGAGTTCAACTGTCAAACAGTGAACAGTTTATAAACCTATGCCCTCGGAACCGGCCAGCTGACAGGCAGGCTAAACCTAAATACAGAAACGATAGCGAAAATAGTTGAACAGATGATTATCATGCATTTCACCTGTTTAGTAAAAAAAAGACATCATCATCATCATCATATCTTAATGGTAATACATGCGTGGTTCCCACAGGTGCTTAACTACCATACAGCCACGAAATAAAAAAACAAGCCCCGGCCAGGAAGGAAAAATATAGGGGAAAGGAACCTAACTACTAAAAATGGCAACGTCCATGCTGAAATATTCAACATAAAAGTGTCTAAACCTAACAAACAAACAACCGAGCTATAATTGAAAATAGTGTCACCAGCTTGACATCTTCAGCCGCTATCTCACCTAAGGTATTCGGCCACTGACTCTGTGAGTCACGAGGGCTCCAGCACGGGGGACGAACCTGATTTACAGTGGTCAACCCTTTTGGTGAACGACATCATTTCTCTGCAACAGATCATCAGCTGCCCACCTCACATCTTACGTCAATCGACCGTACCATCCACAAAGAGTGCTAAGTATGCAAGACGATTAGCTGGTCTCTTTAGTACTTAAGTCCATGCAAATGTAAGGACTGAACAAAAGAACCCGGTTGGCAATCATTATGAAATACCCGCCTTTTAACCTTTTCGTTGCTTACTCGCTAGTGCCACATGACGCGAGCGATCGAACGCAAACATCGGTGGTCAAACACCTAAAGACGGTTCACATCTTCTACCCTGAGCGGCCAGGTTTCGTTGCCGTAAACTAATACAGCCCACGTCGTAATCTTCAGCCTTAGAAAGATACCTCTGTCACCAGAGATGCCTGTGGTGAAAGTCGATTCGAGTCACCGCTAACACAAACCCCAACACAATAGATCTAACACGGGGCCAATCCAAACGTCGCGTTGAAGATACTGCATCAGGATTGGACAACCCGTCTCAGTGTTATGCCTTCTGTTATTGGCTTATTTCTTTGTTCCGTATTGCACCAATTAACATTCAGTTTGTGACTTTGTATGTGTCCATATGATCAGCCAATGAGTGATTATGATTTCTTTAATTCTGTTGTACATCCATAAATTCGGCTTCTTGTCTCACGGATATGAACTGCTTACGGCAACCAGTGCGAGGTCTTCTGCTTATTACTTGCGTGGGAGGTTTCAATTCGAGTACGACTTCTAGGATTATTCCCTAACTCCGAGTATTACAGTGCCCTAGATTAGTGAATACCACCCTAGCCCTAGAGACACGCACTTCTATTTCATTCCGCCACACGTCCACCGCCACTAATTCGGGTTCCTGAGTACACAAACCGGTCATCAATCTCCATGATTTCATTACCAAACATTAAATCTACGCAATCACATAAATCTTGCAGAAGAAGTTAGTACTTTAAGACAACAAAACGCATTCCGAAGTACTTAGCAGAGTGAGAAATCGCATCTAGCGCCGTTTGTGTCGCTTGAAACTCGTCTTCAAACAGCAACACCTTTTCGTCAGCATAATCAAGGTCAGTCAGTTTTCCACTAGGTAGGAGGTCCATGTCAGCATCTCGTGAGTACCACAAACAGTCCTTTATGACTTCGTCTGTAATGAGAATTAAATAAAAATGGTGAAAGTGGACGGCCTTGTTGAAACTGTCAGATAACTCACTGTAGATCCTAATCTGAGCTGAAGTATGGGAATAAAGTGCAGACAGTATGTTCACATACTTGGTCGGTATACCTCTGCGTTGAAGTGATCCTAGAACTGTGGACCGATCCACTGGATCAAACACGCCCTTATAATCCAGAAATACGGTCATTATTGACCGGTGACACGCAAGATGCTGCTCCAGAATTTGCCGGAGAGTAAACGTTTGATCAATACATTCTCGTTCGGAATGAAACCCTGCCTGTTCTTTCCTGATGTTTATCGCTCGAGTTGCAGAGAGTTGACAAAGTATAATGAATGCCAGAACCCTAGTAATGGATGAGGTTACGCCAATTCCCCTACGGTTTTCGCAAGAGCCCCGGACTCCTTTCTTGAATATGGGAACTATTATCGAGTGACCCCAGCACTCAGGGATTATGTCCGTCGTCCACACAAGTTGAAATAACTGAGTCGAAGCCACTACTAATGCCTCCTCACCTTCCATAAAAAGTGTTGACACCAGATCATCTGGGCTAGCAGCCCATATCGTTTGATGGGGTTGCATACCTCAGTCCCAGTAGGTGGTTCCAAATCTACTAACCCGGTTGCCACACGTTTTTGGTGGTACCACGGTAGAAGTAGAAAGCCAGCTAAACTGACCCTCGAAGTGCCCTGTCTACCGCTCTAACCTTCCGGACTTATTATAGATGAATGTGCCATCAGTTTCGCTGATAACGGTCGGTCAGGACCAGTAACACAGATAAGCTTGAAAAGTTTGCTGGTGTTCCCTGAAGCAAAAGCGGTTTCCATTTCCTTAACTTCACCGATTAACCAAGCCTCACGATCAGCCTTTAGGTGATGTTTCAGCTTCTTACGGATATTCCTGCTAGACTTGTTATATGAACTGCCAGGAGGAATGTTCGGTCTAGCTTCTAACAACTCCAGGGATTTCTCCGAAATCCAATATCTGTTCAATCCATGTACCCGTGCCGCATGCTACAGCACAGGCCTCATATACTGCCTGTGAGGTTATCGGTCCAGCAGCTATTAGGATTTTCGAAATGATAACTAATAAGGCAGCTTTCTGAGCTGATTTGGTACCCATGATTTACCGACGATATGGCCAGTTTGAATCCTTCCTAAACTCTGATGTGATAGCTCACAAGCAACGCAAAAACAGGCAAGAAATACCAATATATCTGCAAGGAACGTACTTCGCTTTGTTAAAGTGTAAAATACTGACTTAATATTGCCAAACACTTATGCCTGCGCTCGCCCTTGATGGTGGCCAATCAGAGTGGGTGGATGTGTGTACTTATTGGAGCAGATGCACAGGAGGTGGAATTGACGAGATAAAAGATTGTCTTTCAAAGGTCGGAATGGCGTTCGTCAAAGTGTATCAGGCCCGGCGACCGAATGACAGAAGCCTTCTTACCGATGCACCCGCATCCGTTAGTTTAGCGCACGTGATTAAAAAAACTGTTCAAGCGGATAATGTTTGTAGATTATCTATCTTTCAGAGTCGTTGTTTGTACGTGGGTGCTCGCAAACGGAGGAAGCACGACGTAAGTAATCAGACTGTCAGACGACAGATCCTTAGTTGCAAGGATCTGTACACGTCCCTGCTTACCACGATTCTCTGCCGTCGAGTTATTTGACTCAGACTGTGCTTCGGAACTTAGTCTGAAACACTCCAGGTCGGTAATAAAAAAGTGTGAAAGCCAAGTAATAAGTTAGTCTCAATGATTAGGTTTGCCACTGTGGATTCAGCCGACTCGCTTGGCTAGAAAACTACAAATCAACAAAAACCTATCATCAGCGACGTTGTCAGATATGACACAGAGTCGCTACTCTTTGAATATAGTCACTCAAAGATGTTTCCCTCTCTCCTCAAGCAATTCGTGTTGTGTGGCATCAGGTTATGACCTGTGTTAGACAATGCACTGAGCATATTTCAATTACACCTTGAAGAAGGTCACACTGTCTTTTCACAGAATTCCCAGAAAATATACACATTAGAGGAGGCCTAGAATGTTTACGTGCAAATCACTTTGTATGGGACGATCTACTTCGGTTCGCCTGACAGTTTCTGTTTCCTATATACAATCAATTGCGCTCTTGACTACCCGCTATGCGTAAGTACTCAATTAGGCTAAATCGATGCACGACAAGCAGGATGTCGTTCTCGAAGGAAGTGATCCCCCCCCACGGTATGTGAGCGAACACTGCCAAACTGGGCGGACGATGTTAGTGAGTAATGAGAAGGCATGTAAGCCATAAGGTGACGATATTATAGTTAAACAATCTTCAGTACAAACTATATCATAGAAGAAGTTAATCAACACCAGATAAGTTGGAGGTAATTATTTCACTTCTGGAAACATCCCAAAAAGCGTTCACGGAAAAAACTCGCAGGAAAGTCAATACAGGTATCCATGCCCAGTGAGCGTACTGCCGTGAACAGGAAACAACCAGATTAATGACAAAGTTCGAAGCTATCGAATTATATTCACACTCCACTTAGCACACCCGAAAGTAAGAAACCAGTAAATTAAATGAAGCCCATAGCTAACAAGCGCCGAGGAGTATTGAATGTTTTCCAAGCATAACAGTACTCAACCTGAGCACTCACCGGGAGCATCGATTCAACGACGTAGATGGCAGTTTTTGTGTGTAGAGTGAGCGATTCGGTCCGGAACTCGGAACGACCAGCAGCCAGAGCCATGGGAAGTATTAACTGGAAAGGTTTTTAACAAAAAAAGAGATACGTCGATATTCATAAACTAAAAGAAGAATAAATAGGTTAACGTAAAACGAACAAAAGAGAGTAAGTACGTAAAACAATAGCAGTTTATTGTTAAATCAGGTAACACAAAGGTGTCATCTGATAAATAAATAAGGCGGAGAGACTAAACGGTTATAGTAATGCTACAGTGTGGTCCATCCTCCAGTCTTTCATTACAAGGATGGGGGAAAGGAATTGTCGAGTCTGATAGCCGACGCTCTAACCAATCACCCAGTATCATGTTGAACGATAACATGAGCAGCACAGATCACTGGCGTGTTTTTCACAGGCAGCTTACGTACCTCGAATTGTACAACGTTTACCACATCCGAGTGCACACAACTCGAGGACCACAAAAAGTTGTCATGATCAGGAGGCGGTCAAATATACTGAGGCCTCTGGCAGCATCGTTCAGTACAACCAACAGTATATGACAGTCAATGACGAGTTTTCACCAAGATAATTAAACCCTGATCCACATTTCGTTTGAAGCTAGTAAGCACTGGTGACTTATAGTGTGATGTATCCTTGAACAATAAATCCATCAAGGACATGTCCGTCATGAGATAAAATATGCAACCTCATTGGACTATACTAGACGGAGGAACTGAACAATATGAATGGACCTCTCAACGGCGTACATATCCGAACGGTCGATCGCGTCTCGAGCAAAGTGTATTTACAGGGCGGATGCTGCAGCGCTACGTAGGTACACTCATTACAAATCTCGAAGGGTGTGAGCAAGTCAAAGCTAAATCGCGCCTTAACCCAGGAGTCACACCGTCATCTCGTCAAAAGCAGTGAATGCTTAATGTAGTCACATTTGTCAGCGATCAGCAATTACAAAGACCGTGAATTGTTTCTCGCAGGCATCTTCTACAGTTTTCGCTGAGAAGGCCAATAGTCCTGTTCGCTTGCGTTCCAACCGCTTTTCTAGAAAAAGAGAACGCAGTACCCGTACCCGAAGTTACGTTAACTATGTCAACGACGAAAAATTTCTCGAGAGGCTAGTTCTTGCTGATGTTCATCGTCAGACTGAAGTAAAGGATAGACCGAAAATTCCGTTTGCAATAACCAAGAACTGAATTTCATTTTGATATGATTATCCGTGGTTCGATGTTAAGATGGCCACAGTAATTTCTAAACAGGTCACGGATATAATGTTGTCAGGTATTTCCAAATCAGCATTTTATCCAGACTATATACTGGCAGCTGAAGGAACTGTTGAGAAAATTACGCGACAGACCTGGAAAGTCACTTCAATGCATCAAAGCATTTAGTTCTCAGTTGCGCCCAGAGAAACGTGTAGTTCTCCGACAGCAAATTCACTGAGTATTTAAGCACGGCAAACGCCTCGTTCCACCGGACATAGTTATGATACAACAGGTGACCGCACCAACGGATATATCTGACTTTCGTTCATTCTTGAGCTGCTTCGTTCAGTATGACTCGTTCCTCTCGACTATGCATCGAATTTGTACACAGCCGAATCAGATTTTGTCTTAAAAAATACCTAGTGTCATTGGTCTTCAACGTGGTAAAGGCAATTTCCGAAATCAAGTCCATGGTCAATTCTGATCCGCGCTTTCCACATTTCGACCCAAATTTATAAATCACGGTTGCCGTCAACGCAGCGAACGATGATGTAAATGTAGTCATCTCACACTTCCGTATACGATTCCAAAAAGTCCGGCGTGCATTAAGCTCCAAGGAGGGAACACCTGCTTACACCATCAATTACTCCGACATCCACTAATGCTGTACGGAAGATTTCGGTCAACCAGACGCTCTTACGGTTGGTCACTTATCGTGCTGTTTCAAAGGAAGGTTGAGTAATCGTTGCAACTGTACTTGAGGATTATGGAAACCAATGGAATAAGAATCATGCGTTCTAGCCCTATCATCCTTGATGAAATCAGAATAACTATATGGAATGGTGACACTCTTCTAAGATCTATCTCTAAGATGTATGAAGAATGACCAATATCAATGTTGATCGGCGAGTCATAACAGTCTTACGAATGTCATAATGCGGTGGATTGTCAGGCCGGAGGGGGCGAGTATTCAAACACTCGGCGAAATGCCTCAACGCGGGGAAAGGCACATCCACAAACCCTCAACGATCGGACGGCGAACAACAAGGGCAATCAGATGAGTCATAGCTCGATAGGATCGGACCAACGGGCGAGACATGGCACGCAAAATAGGATGGACGACCAAATCGGAGGGCTCGATTATTCCAACACTCGGGGGAATATCTTGACACGGTCGTGGAGGACAGTCAAAGCTCACAGTGGATAGATGGAGGACAACACGAGCGACCGGACGAACCATCGCTCAACGGAATCGGACCAACGGACGAAGATTGGCAGGCAAAAAACCCCTGGACAGAACGCGCCGATCACCCACATAAACCACGCAGAAGTGCACACGACGCGTGAGCAGAAACCTCGGAGTGTTGTGGACTAGAATTCTGACTCATAAACGCGAGTGCGCGCGTAGCATGTGAACTAGCGTGTTGGACAATAAAGATTGTGCTTTATTGGACGCCTTCCAGCTATAGTAATATACTGTCGATCGTGGACTTGTCAATACCCTTCGTGGATCAAACTGACATTTGAAATTTGTACAGACAAACCGTTCTATGACAAGTTCAGTATGGTTAACCACATGAAAGCATGGATTTTCGCTCGCAGATTTATACATTGCCCCAAAAATGAGTTAGTGAAAAGCCGTTCACGTCGCGTAGAAACAACCAAAAACCCAACCGAAGTACCCTTGCTACCTTGACCCCACCAAAAACATTCGTAGTCGCATCTCCATATCGACTATGCCGAATGGAGCGAGCGACATCACCGAACACCATTTAGGTTCAACAAAGACTATTCCTCTAGTTAGCCGTCATGGAGACTCTTGTATCTGGCAATGGTACGCAGTTTACGTCCGTCTATTTTTGTCAGATTTGCGCCTCGTACCGTATCGGACAAGTCCATTCCCCATTCTATCATTAACAATCGGATGGTCAGACAGAACGCCTCGTAGATATGGTTAACAGCGCTTTGTTTGAGGCAACGGGACAACAAACATTTCAATTCCACAACCAACGTAGCACCAAAGAGGAACGCTAAAATCAACTTATTTCACGTTGAGATCCTTATGGAAAGGAAACTACACGGCAGTTTTGATTCATTTCCCTCAAGTATATCTATAGAAATTACTTGTGACACTCAAATGGAGAGGTGGTTTGATCACCGACATGACCCTAAGCAGACCACTGAAAACTGGGGATATTGTACATGTTCGTGACGAGTGGAGAGGTTCAGTTAAACTGGATAACTGGTGCTACCAATAAGCGCCGTTTCGACGTTATTTTGAAGTGCGTGCTTGGGCCGTCATGTAAACCTGATCCGGCATCGCATGACATTATTCGATGAGACTTCCAATAACATTTTGTAGGTTCTGTCTGACATTCTGGTACATACACCTGGTCTAGCAACCGTAACGGAGGACAGACTGCAACAGGAGCATTCAGTATTAAACACAGAGTGCCGACAACTACTTAGAAGGACTAGTGGAATGAGAACACCAGTCACATTCCTCTAGGTTAATACAAGGCTGGCCAAGTAGCAACAGGATCTGTAAATCATTAGGGGTATACCGGTCCTTAAGATACTACGAACAAGTCACTACCTCCAAAGGTCAAAGAACAGCTTCTCGCTTTTAAGTAACTGCTCGTTCATTATTTTTCTGTACTCTGATTGGCCCATTTTTGCATGTAGATAATCAAGCCATTTGGCCACGTACGTAATGTTTATTTTCCACTATTCTGTTCGAAGATGTAATACAATGCGTTCACCAACTCTGGTCTATATTCTACCTTGGCGGATGGGACAGATGCGGTTGAGAAATGAATATTACATGGGTATACATAAGTAACCCGAACTGGTATTCGAAAGTGTAATAGCTCTTCTCTTTAGACAGTCAAGCTTCGTATTCACTACTCAGCATCGCTCTATGAGTCGTCATATGTACGCAACGTTCAAACTTTATGAAGAGGTTTTTCTGTCTCTGGAAAGGCTCTGGATTATCATAGACCGATCTAGTGTTGAAAACACCAAAACCAATTTCACTGTTTATACCTCCATAAATGCTGATGCACTTTCCTAGGTTAACAAACCGGTCAACAACCTTCAGACAGTTGTCTAAGTGGTAACTGCGGTCGTTTAGAGGCGCTTTGGGTTTTGAAGTTGCACGGCGTCAAATATTGTCTCATGTTACCTGTGTCGACTGGAAATTGTAAAGAAGCAACTTACTGTCAAAATAATCAATGTCAATCAGCCTTAAACTAGGTATATGGTAGCATAAAGGTATATGGTAGCATTCCGTCATAACGAAATGACAAGTTACACCATTGCTAGCGTTGAACTCGTGGAAAACTTTTTACAAACCTTATACTAGACTGAAACACGAGAGCACAATGCTGATATGTTCATATACTTGCTCCATACACATCTCTGTGCTTAAGCGTCACTCAAAGTGTCCGTCTAGTCACCTAATCTAATCGACCATTGTGGTCAAGATGGAAGGCCGCTGTTGGCCAATGACGTATATGACGATGCTCCTGAATTTGGAAAACAAGAAAAATCTTATATATACTTCGGTTTTGAACCAAGCTCTGTCTCTTCTCTGCTAATTTCTTTCAACTGGAATGTGATTGAACAATCAGGCATAACAGGTACATAATCTCAGTTATAATCTGATAGAAACCATGTGC
The DNA here is from genome assembly GCA_014338405.1 of Paragonimus skrjabini miyazakii. Taxonomy (NCBI): domain Eukaryota; kingdom Metazoa; phylum Platyhelminthes; class Trematoda; order Plagiorchiida; family Troglotrematidae; genus Paragonimus; species Paragonimus skrjabini miyazakii. The sequence goes on along the minus strand of JTDE01000175.1, from coordinate 18,778 downwards.
GAAACAGATGAGAAGAGAAAAGAACAAACAATCTTCAACCAAATGTACGGAACTCAAATGAGAAAACATTCCGTTTGTGTGTGTATTTTGTGAAGTAAATGAATGTAGATACCATGTCAGAAGTGTACATGGGAACATGTGAACAGTCTATAACAGATAAAATACACAAAAAGATACCGTCTGCAAGTGTACCACATTGATGTGCCCTCGTACAAGGTGATTAGATAAGAACAAAAGATACAAAGGGTAAAGAAATGCCAAGCAGACATGTGCCTCATTCACTTAAATATCGATTACTCATATATAGGTGACTTTGATGAAGGGGAGGATGGTGATGATAATGACGCGTGCCTATTGAAATAGCAATAATGTGAAAGTTTGTTCAAATGCCTAATTTGGATCAGACAACCTATCATGAACGGCTCGAGACAAAATGATCTCAGTTGGGAAGCGCATCACGGCGCTCACCGAAAGGTCAAACAACTCATTGCTGAGTCTTTTGCAATCAGTCGGGATAGCTTGAGGTCGTGTTAACCAGCGTTACAACAGATTTGGTGACCGGAACCTATGCAAGAATGACAATAACTGCTGAAGACTTGAAAGCAATTTTGCAATTCCGGCAAACACAATTCGAAGCAGCCCAAACCCGACTTCTGGAAAGCCTGACGCGGCATACAGTTCAACTGTCAACAGCAACCAGGGAGTCTACTTCCCTCGATGTAATTGTCAACAGTATCATGGAGTTTAACTACGACCCTGATGCTGGGTTAATTTTCGACTCGTGGTTCAAACGTTACGAAGATATCTTCAACATCGAACCCAAACACAAAGACGATGCTTGGCGTGTTCGACAACTGCTTCGGAAAATTGGCACGACGAAACACACACGGTACTGCTATTTCATCCTACCGAGAAATAGCCGGGAACTCTCGTTTGATGAAACAAATCAGAACATTGACGGAAATTTTCGGTGAGCATTCATCTCTGTTTAATGCCCGTTAACAATGTATGAAATTAACCAAGCGAGAGGAAGAAGATTTTATTACTTATGCCGGTAGAGTCAATCTTGAATGTGAACATTTCAAGTTATCAACCATGGCAGAGAACCAGTTTAAGTCTTTGATTTACGTCTGCGGACTACAGTCACAAACTGTTGGTGATATAAGAGCTAGGTTGCTTAGCAGGCTTGAACAATCTCCCGACATAGCATTGCAAGATTTGGCTCACGAATGTCAACGCCTGGTTAGTCTGAAACATGACACAGCCATGTTGGAGCGTTCAGCACCCAACAATGTATTCAATGTCGCTCAGTCATGCACCATACCGTCCAACAGTACCAAGGCTCCTAACCCTACTAAACCGTCATCAGCATGTTGGTAATGAAGAGACTGGCACTACGTGAAGTTCTGTCCTCTTAAAAAAAATCAGTGTTCTGTCTGTCATCACCGACGACATAAAGAGACTCACTGTAAAACACAACGGCTTCCTAGACTTCATCGCGAGAGTGCACGATCATCGAGTAGAAGTCGCGGTTACAAGCCACGCTCGACCACCGTACTTGCCACATCACAGCTGCATTCACCAGCGTGTAGGAAATATGTCACCGTTCAGAAGAACGAAAAAATTGTCAAGTTACAGCTTGACACAGCATCTGATATAACTATCATATCTGTTGGTACATGGCGCAAAATTGGAGCACCAAAACTGATACCAACCAACAATACAGCGCGCACTGCAGCTGGTAGCAAACTTCCACTTATTGGTCGATTTAACTGGGAATTAAAAGTCGCTAACCGAACCGACAGTGGAATCGTGTACGTGGCAGACTGCAATTTGAATCCTTTTGGGATCGACTGGATAGATAGTTTGAACTTATCAGATCGATCTATCGACCAGCGTACTAAATCCACTCCTTTCCACGTACTAGAATTACGGAGCTTATCCTAACCATATGACCGTACGTTTGAGGATATCTATCGCAGATTCATTACCGTTTTTGAGGATGACCTTGGCTGCTGCACAAAGGCGCAGGCAGTGTTGCTTCTAATCCCAGATGCCAAACCAGTAGTTAGACCAAGAAGACCACTTCCGCATGCGACTTTGTCCATCGTAGACAACGAGTTGAAGCGCCTAGAGGCTGCCGGAGTCCTGAAACCGGTAAACTACTCCCCATGGGTTGCACCCATAGTTATCGTTAAGAAGTCAAATGGAAAGGTGCGTATCTGTGCAGATTATTCAACTGGTCTGATTGCCGTCCTTGATACACACCATTATTCCTTGCCCATACCCGAAGACATTTTTGTCAAAATGAACTGAGGTAGATATTTCGCAAAGCTTGATCTACCCGATGCTTACCTTCAGATTGAAGTAGCAGAATCATCACGAACACTACTGATGATCAACACGTATCGAGGACTTTACCAGTAAAAACAGCACCAGCAATTTTCCAACAAATCATGGACACCATGTTAAGTGGAGTCGATGGTGCTGCTGCATACTTTGACGATAACATCATCGTAGGACCTACAAAGGAAGGACTATTTTGCCATCTGAACACTGTGCTTAGCTGAATACGTGACTACGGTTTCCGATTAAAAATAGAAAAATGTGAGTTCTATTTAACATTAGTCAAATATCCCGGTTTTATTATTGATAAAAATGGCCATCGTCCGGATCCTGCTAATACTCAGGCTATTGTGCGAATGCCACCACCATCAGATATACCTGAATTGAAGTCGTTTCTCGGATTGATAAGCTATTATAATTCATTTCCTCCTACTATGCATCTCCTACGAGAACCTCTGAATAGCCTATTGACTAAAAATACAAAGTGGGAATGGTCGCCCACATGCCGAAAAGCTTTTGATGAAGTGAAGAAACTTCTACAAACTGAACTTCCACTAACTCATTATGACCCCAAATTGCCTAATACAGTGATGACTGATGCGTCTGGTCGAGGTATTGGAGCTGTCATTGCCCACGATATCCCTGATGGCACCACCAAGTCGATCGCTCACACCGGTAGACCACTCACATCCACTGAGCGTAATTACGGGCAAATTGAAAAAGAGGCGCTAACTATCATTTTTGCCGTCAAGAAATTTCATAAAATGTTATATGGTAGGTATTTCAATCTGGTAACTGACCACAAACCACTACTTGCAATTTTCGGTTCAAAGAAGGGCATTCAAATGTACACAGCAAACCGTCTTCAACGCTGGACTACCATACTTCTTGGCTACAATTTTGCAATTAGGTACGCCGCAACAAATAAGATCGGCCAAGCTGATGCCCCATCCAGGTTGATCAACTCTCACTCCGTAGAAGCAGAAGATATTGTGGTCGCATCCATCGATACAGAACCAGAGGTTAGTGCTGTCGTTGCTCAGACTAGTTCTTACTTACCTGCTTCATTCGTTATGGTCTGCGATTCTACTAAAAATGACAATGTTTTACAGCAGGTCATAGAATATCATCAGAACGGATGGCCAAACAC
>JTDE01000175.1:0-11677 GCA_014338405.1 Paragonimus skrjabini miyazakii | reverse complement strand
TAACGTCTCAAGCCACCGACTTTGTAAGTCGCGAGGGCTCCAGCCAGGATGACGAACTCGATCTACAGAAGCCAACCCCTTCGTGAACGGTTTCATTTGTCTACGATAGGTCATCGTCTGTCCACCTCGCACCTTGCGCCAGTCGACCGCAGCGTCGGCAAACAGTGGTCCGTGTGGCAGACGACTAGCTGGCATCTTTAGTACATGACCTAACTATCTAAATATGTGCAAGTGTAAGGACTGAACGAAAGAACTCTTGACAATCAGTCACCCGATACGAGCGATTGAACGCAGATATCGGTGGTCAAACACCTGAAGACGGTTCAAGTCTTCTGCCCAGAGTGGTCAGGTTTCGCTGCCGTATAGTAATACAGCCCCCACTGTCGTCTGATATACGCGACCCTTAAGCATCACAGAGATAATTTTCTGTCGCCATAAGTGCCTCAGATTAGTAAACACCGTCCTAGCCTTGGAAATACGCACCTCCATTTCATTCCCTACACCTCCGTCGTCGCCGCTGATGCAGCCTCCCAAGTATAAAAACCGATCAACAACATCCATGACTTCGTTATCTAACATCAAATCTACGTAATCACAGCAATCTTGCAGTAGCACTTTGCATTTTAAGGCTGCAAAGTGCATTCCGAAGTACTTAGCAGAACATGAAGTTGCATCTAACGTTGCATGCGCTGCGTGAAAGTTGTCAACCAGCAACACCGTATCGTCAGTATAGTCAAGATCAGTCAACCCGCCACCAGGTAGGAGGTCCACACCAGCATCTTGTGACTACCTGAGACAATCCTCCATTATTTCGTCCATGACGATATTGAACAAAAATGGTGAAAAGGGACAGCCTTGACGAACGCCGCTCCTGGTGCTGAAACTGTCAGACAGCTCACCGTAAACCCAAACCTGAGCAGAAGTATGAAAATAAGGCGTCGACAATATGTTCACATATTTGGTCGGTACATCCCAGCGTTTCAGCGACTCTAAGAGTGTAGATCGATCCACCGAATCAAACGCACCTTTATAGTTGAGAAATACGGCAATTGTTGATCAGCGGTACACATGACGTTGCTCCACAATTTGACGAAGGGTTAAAATGTGATCTATACATCCCCAACCAGGACGAAAACCTGTCTGTTCTTCTCTAATGTTCAACTCCCGAACTGCAGTGAGTCGACGGAGTATAATGGATGCCAGAAGCCAATGCCAGGAATGACTGGGGGTCAAACTAATTTCCCTATGGTTTTCGCAAGAGCTCCTGATACCTTTCTTGAATATAGGAACTATTATCGCGTGACTCCAGCACGGAGAAATGGTCTCCGTCATCCACACAAGTTGAAACAGCTGAGTCAAGGCCTCAACTAACACCTCTCCACCTACTTTAAAAAGTGCCGGCACGAGATCATCTGGACAGGCAGCCTTATTACGATTAAGAGTCGAGATGCAATTGCGAACCTCAGTCTCAGTGGGTTCTAAATCAGTGGTTTTACACCTACCGACCAGGGCGTTACATCACAAGTTTGTAGTAGCAGCACGGTAGAGACAGGAGGCCGGCCAAATTGACCCTCAAAGTATTCCGCCCAACGTTCAAACCTTCCGGACCTACTATAGATTAGTGTGCCATCTGCCTAGCTGACAGCTTCAGTGGCAGACGGTCACCTGGGACCAGTAGCCCGGATCAGCTTAAAGAGTTTGCCGGTGTTCCATGAAGCAAAAGCGATTTCCATTTCCTTAACTTTTTCCAATAACCAAGCCTCACGACCAGCCTTTAGACTACATTTCAGCTTCCTACGGATATCTATCCTAGACTTATTATGTGAAATACCAGGAGGAACCTTCCGTATGGCTTCTAACAACTCCAGGGATTTCTCTGAGATCCAATGTTTAGAAAACTTATGTACCCCTATGCAGCATGCTATAGTATCTGCTTTATGAATAGCCTGTGAGATTTGTGTCCAGCAGCTATTGGGGTCTTCGGAGTGAGTAACACTAAGGCAGCATTCTAAGCTGGTTTGGTACTTATGCTTTACCGATGGTAAAGCCAGTTTCTCAACAGCCATTCGTTGCTGTCAGTGGGGTCGTTGTCCAGCAAAAGTGAGAACAAAATGACAACATACCAATGTATGATGAGTCCAAGTACGTGCTCCAATAAGAACGACAGTCTTGAATGCAACCACGCCACCTATAACTAACGGCTATGTGGTTTATCTGAAACCAGGCCTGATTCGGAGCAGGCGGGCACTAATGAAATGAGAATGTATACTTTTAGAACAACTGCGTCAAATCCTCTACCCACAAGTGGATGGGAGAATACATTAATGAGCTCTCCTTGTGACGATATAAAAACATTTCTGTTTCGTAGAGACTGCTACCCTACAAACCAGCAGCATCGATAACGTTGTAAGCACGCAGCAGAATGTCATTCCATACATCGTGAAAACTAACGTCGATGCCCTATCTCGTCAAGCTTATGTGGTAAAACCCTGTTCCGAATAAGGACGTTACCATAGTCTGAATCTTCACCTTTCACGTATTCATGAGTCAGGCTAACCGGGTTGCACTTTGTTCAAAATAAGCAGCCTCCAAAGTTTTCGTCTCACTGTTAGTAACGAAACAGTCCACCAACCTAACCAAATGCAATCAAAGGGAAATGCCATTTTCCCAGGTTACTTACAAGTAGTGAGCACTTTAATTGCTGAATTACATATAAAATTTGCGCCCCCCATAGTGGACACTTTTGCACAGAAGACAATCCTTGGAAATGACTGGCGTATGTGTTTCGAGTAAATACATTCAAAACAAATATCCACCTTTCCAAGGTACAAGCTCGCCCGACCATATTGGATGCCGGAATTTGAGTATTCTTTGATATGCACTTTCTAATCACTTATGAATTAACTATCAGTTTAAGTAACAACATAACGAGGTCAACGAAAAATTGTCATTTGATCTTAGTTCAAACGGTTGCTCAGATAAAAAGTAGGATTTGCTAACGGATCAGAATCATTTCCTACAAGGATTCCCAAAGGGTGAGAGTTTTATCGAGATTTTGGTGGCGACTAATCCGATTATCAATGACGTATTTGTAAGCCACAGTTACCTCGAGTGCCTCTACTAAGTGAGTAATGGCACTCTCCCGTTTTTTACCTCATATGACACACTCGCATTCCGTATTCGACTGTGCAGAGTAACTCACACAAAACATGCTGAACCCTCCTGTATTTATATGATGGTCACCAAAGGAAAAACCAAGTGAACAGAACTACAGTGGTGAATTGCCAGTAATGTAAAGAAGAAAAACAGTAATAAGAGAAATAGAAACGGAAGTGTAATGCTCAAACGTGAAGATTTGCGTGTACAGGGTGGGTGAGAACCTCATACACTCACGCCTTCTTTGTTTATCCTGTGAAGGATTGTCTTATAAAATGATAATGCATCTGTGATCTGTTTCGAAACGTATATGAGTATCGTGTCATATACTCAGAAGTTAATGATCAATAGAAATGAGTATGCACAACTATAATCTATACAGTGCAAATGAAGAGAGTTGATGTCTGACATTTTCATTCGAATGCAAGCATTACCATCAGATGTTAATGACTTTCAACCCTGTACTAGACCTTGATAAAGGTTGCGAAAATGCTCTCCAAGAAATACCTCTCATAGTGAAAAAGGTGAGTTCCGGGAATGGCACACATTAAAAAAGCAGATTTCTGATTTGAAAAGACTTCAACAAATAAAAACTGAAGCCAATTAATCACTTACTAATAACACAAGTTTGTTTTAAAAAGGTAAAAATCCAAGTTTTCCGCCTGTTTGTACGAAGCACCAGAGATACTGGCTCGAGGGATATCATCCTTTGCATGATCGTCCAATAGCAATGCAGACTAACTCCTCATTCATGTACGAAAAGCTTATTATGCTTAATCAGATTTAGAAAATGTCTCCTAGTATTGTTAGGTTTATTATGAGTTGTTGACCGTTTACTGCTCATTCTTCACAAACGAATTATCCGTAGCCATAAATAACGTGGCAAGCCAAAACCGCTTGTCCTCCTCGATTCTTGGATGGCACGCTGGCCGTGGGCGCACCTGGCCCGTAGACGTTACATTAACGTCTCAACGTAACAGATTTCAGGAGACGTATAGCCCGATTATCCTGAACATATGTATAAAATATATATATCCTTGAGCACCGAAAAATTCACCCGGGTTTAAAAATGGAAACCATTTCACTTGCTGAATGGTATCCATACAGTGTTCAGCAATGTAGTACAGTCGACTGAGTCCTGTGAGCCGCAGCCCTAGTCGTCACAAAAGCCGTCATGATAGAACTAATTGAACACTAAGGAGTAAGTAACAAGTGCTCTAAGTCAGCCAGTTAAACGCTTCAGCGACAAAATGAACCAGACTAAATGAAAAAGTTGTGAAAACAGGCGGAGCTTAGCGGAGGTGGGCATAGCACTTACAGAAAAGTAGACACGTTCCCAACGCATCGGTGATCCTCTTCTCGAAACACTTGTATGTCCACTGGAACCGAAGGAAATGACTCGGAGCAGTAACGAAGACATTCTTGCTTCATTTCATGTGCGACCTGAAACAAAAACACGATTAGCAATCTGGGGAAGGGTAATTCTAAGTTTCCAACTTTTACATATCAAGATACTTGCTGCAGTTTCTCACAGGATGTCACGTGGGCGGGATCCAGTCAAGTTTCCAATACATTAATGAGAGCAATAACGAAAACCTGTATAGAATTCCTGACCGTGGATGGCTAGCATCGATACCACTGAGCTGCGACGACCACAGAGGAATATCTTACCACTGGCAACATGCACAAGGGTGTACAAGCAGTGTGAATGGGACTATAATGCTAATCACATCAAACCACAGCACTCCAAGTCAATTAATATCCGAAACAAAATTCTTTATCATTAGATTTCAGTCCACATCTTCACAATGAAACGTCTGTTTATGCACAGAGGTGAAAGACATCTCTGTGGTCAAAAATTGCGCTTAAAAATAAACTTTCGTTTCACAAGTCAATGGGAGTAAAATAAAACCTTGCAGAAAGCTAAGGAGGTGAAAACCACTTTTGCCTTAGGGAACACTGTCAGATTCTTTAAGCCTATTCGCGCCGCTGGTCCCAGGCAACTGCCCATCAATGAAATTATCGGCACTTTCACCTATAATAAGTCCGGAAGGTTAGAACGATAGACGGAACACTTTGGGGGTCAATTTAGCTGGCCTTCTACTTCTACCGTGGTACCACCAAACACGCGTAACAACCTGGTTAGTAGATTTAGAACTACCTACTATGATTGAGGTCGGCAACTGTATTTTGACCCTCAAACGTAATAAGATTGCTGGTCCAGATGATCTCATGTCGGCACTTTTTAAAGAAGATGGAAAGACGATGATGGAAGCGCTGAATCAGTTGTTTCAATTTGTGTGGGCGACGCAGACAATCCGTGAGTGCTGGGGTCACTCGATAGTAGTTCCCATATTCAAGAAAGGAGTCCGAGGCTCTTGCGAAAACCGTAGGGAAATTGGCGTAATCCCAATAATTACTAGGGTTCTGGCATTCATCATACTTTGTCAACTCACTGCAACTCGAGCGATAAACATCAGGGAAGAACAGGCAGGGTTTCATTCCGAACGAGAATGTATTGATCAAACGTTTACTCTTCAGCAAATTCTGGAGCAGCGTGATTTGCACCGGCGGTCAATAATTGCCGTATTTCTGGATTATAAGGGCGTGTTTGATTCACTGGGTCGGTCCACAGTTCTAGGATCACTTCAACGCAGAGGTATACCGACCAAGTATGTGAACATACTGTCTGCACTTTATTCCCATACTTCAGCTCAGATTAGGATCTACAGTGAGTTATCTGACAGTTTCAACAAGGCCGTCCACTTTCACCATTTTTATTTAATTCTCATTACAGACGAAGTCATAAAGGACTGTTTGTGGTACTCACGAGATGCTGACATGGACCTCCTACCTAGTGGAAAACTGACTGACCTTGATTATGCTGACGAAAAGGTGTTGCTGTTTGAAGACGAGTTTCAAGCGACACAAACGGCGCTAGATGCGATTTCTCACTCTGCTAAGTACTTCGGAATGCGTTTTGTTGTCTTAAAGTACTAACTTCTTCTGCAAGATTTATGTGATTGCGTAGATTTAATGTTTGGTAATGAAATTATGGAGGTTGGTGACCGGTTTGTGTACTCAGGAATCCGAATTAGTGGCGGTGGACGTGTGGCGGAATGAAATAGAAGTGCGTGTCTCTTGGGCTAGGGCGGTATTCACCAACCTGGGGGCACCTCTGACGACACAGAGGCATCTCTGAGGCTGAATACTACGAGGAGAGCTGTATTACTTTACGGCAGCGAAACCTGGCCACTCGGATTAGATTAGAACTGTATTTAGGTGTTCGACCAACGATGTCTGTGTTCGATACCTTGCATCAAGCGGCACCAAATAGTAAGCAAAGAAGAGGTTAGGAGGCGAGTATTTCATAGCGACTGTCAACGGAGTTCTATCGTTCAATCATTACAGTTGCAAAGACTTAGGTGGTTAGGCCATGTACTAAGGATTCCAGCTAATCGTCTTCCATACTTTGCACTTTGTGGATGGTACGGTCGACTGGCGTGAGGTGTGAGGTGGATAGATGATGATCTTAAAAGTCAAGGTTGCAAACAGCTGTTTTCGGTAATTCTCATCAGGCATATACAATAAATTAATTAGACTTATATATAAAACAGGAAAATGGTTATACGCAACGTTAACAGAAACCGTGGATGACTGTTTACCCGGGTGGTGCCGGGTTTGTTTGTGTGGGTGTGGATGTTGTGTTTACATGAATCATTTTACCGGTGTGCGATAGCGTGTTAATCGGGTTACTGGGACATGGGGTTTCAGACGGTTTACACATGGTTGGCCACGGGAGGTGTAGGGCCTGGACGAATTTCTTTTAGGCGCACAGTTGGGGATTGTAGAGTTTGATAGCGATTGCCTCCGCCGTAGATGGTGATCTGTTGGAGAGAAACGAAGTCGTAAACCAAGAGGTTGGCCATTGTAGGTCGGGTTCGTCTCCTGTGCTGGGGCCTTCGTGGCTGATAGAGTCGTTGGTCGAAAACCTTAGGTGAGATGGCGGCTGATCGGGCTTAATGTGAATGGTGTTGTTGTTTGGCCGAGTTGTTTGTGAGGCAGGTACACTTGATGAAACGAGGCAGTGAAAGCCGTATGGAAGCAGTCTTGCGGATGACGCCTCATGTTCACCTATAGCTTGGTTGTTTAATTGTAAGGTGTAGACATCTTGATGTTGAATATTTCAGTATGGACGCTGCTATTTTTAGCAGTTAGGTCCCCTTCCCCTATTTTTTTCCTGGCTGGGGCTTTTTTTCATGGTTGCATGGCAGTTAAGCAGCAGCGAAAGCCACGTATTTATAAATGTCTATGATGATGATGATGACGTTCGTTACGAGATCAAAACAACCGAGGTTCCACTCTAGGTCTGAACCGTGTTCTTAAACCCTAACACGAAGCCCGAACGCGGTGCTCACATTTAAAATTGTTGGGCCAAAAAAGTTCTCTTGAACGCAAAGGCAGTGATCAGATGCACGAGTTATACAAACAGTACAAACAGTAACCCTGCAGGTAATGAATGGAGGTATGGCAAAACCATAAAGAATCCGTGGGTAGACTTACCCTTATCGGTACTCTTCCAGCCACAAACGCGTGGCCAGATATACGGTTCACCGAGCCAGCTTCGAGTAAGTGCAGTGGAATGAGTGGGGCACGAAGTCGTTCCACTTTCGCTTTGACTAACCCACCACCTTGAGGATAAAACCCCCTGATTGAACGGTATCCAAAAATGACGGAAAACGTTCAGAACAAACGCACCTGCGCACGATCTGAAGATCGCAGTTTAGTCCCATCATAGCGTAGTAGTGAAAGGTTACCTAAAGGCAAGTGTTGAATGCACAGACCACACTTACTTGCTTTATATAATCAACCGGCGGTGCAAACTGTGCATCAGTGCCACCTTTCAAACACAAAAGACTATCACCTTTACTAGTCGGGCTGGCGTATGCAAGTATGGGAACTGCGATCTGAAGTAAAAGTGATATAGACCTGAATCGCATACACTTTGTTTAGAATATCTGAAAAAATAGCTTTACCCAGCCGTCTTTGCATCAGCTTCATACTCTCCAGAACGGATTGCGCTCATAGGTGTTAGCTTCAACTCAGTTGAGCCCAATGCACAACCAGATAGTTTCGCTTTCGATAACTCCGCAGATAGCAGAATTCCCGTCAGATGCTGATTGCTTTACAGAATACAGCAAACATAGAAATATTAGACAAAAATGTAATGAAGAAACCTCAGTCCGGGCTTCGATCGACCAGCTCTTATGTTTCTCACGTGAACGGGGCGATGAGAAATGACCGCACAAGCAACGGCAACGCGCAAGATTTGGCCACCCTAAACCATAAAGTTAACTTACATTTGGACTCACTCCTTCCATAACGCTGCCATCAATAACTAATGGCCCATCACCATCCATTCTTCAACGAAATTGCTAAAAAGATAGTCGTCATTGGTAAAATTGTTTCGCATAACAATAATGTAGCATCTTTTCGGGAAACACTAGAACATATTACCGGTATAAAAAAGTACATCAAAACAACAACAAAAATATTCACATCGGGAAAGCGTTGTTGTCGCTGTTGCATCATTCCGTTTTCCGACTTGCGTTACCTACTCCCTTTCTTTTTGGCCTTTCATTAAAGAATTTAAACTGTAAGATTTGCGAGAAAGAGGACAAGTATCAAAAAGTTTGCCGACCTGAAATGTACTCAAAACAGGTAGCATCACTAACACCTCCTTTATTCTTCAATGATCCATGCAGTGGCACTCGCTTGTTTGACTACTACTATTTTCGGTCTCACGGTAAACATCCCAATGCAAGCAGCTGTGAAAACCAGAGGTTCTGAAAGTTACATCTCTGCTACGGTAATGAGAAAATATGAACGTCAAGCGAAAAGGTCCTCCAATAAAATCACTATGACTTCTATCCGCCTGTCAACTCACATTCGAGCCATCGTTTTGTCAGCATTCAGTATAAGAATCATCATCACCATAATAGACAGAAATCCATCAGTGGTTCTCACTGATGCTTAATTGCCACATGTATAAGAATCAACGTTATCCTAGGTCCGTCCTCCCCGATCTCTAAGAAGACGTACTGGTGTGACATGACTTTGAAAATGGAAAAAATATAAAATATCCTGTATACGATTTGTGGAGCGCGCATCACCAAGCGCAAATCCGAGAGGAAGGGAAAATGTATACTGCTTTTGAAGCACTCGGAAAGTTATATAGGTTTTGTCGCATTCACTTCGGAATAACTAATGGTGTTGCAGCCTTTTAACGAGTAACCGGCAGTATCATTGGAAAAAACAACTGGTGACGAATTTCGCATGTCAATAACAACACGATACGTGGACAGGACGAGAAGAGTAACGTTCGAAACCCGATCAAATTCGCCGAACTTGCATAAAACTACGGAATGACTTTTAACGAGAACAAAAATGTTACATGCACCAGGAAAATTAAACTCGGGTTACAAAGTTTCCAAATGGAGTATTAAGCCGGATTTTGAGCCTCCGCGACCTTTATAAAACGTAATCCCTCTTTAAGACCTAAAGTCTCAACAAACTGTCCCTGGTTTGTCTGTTATTACTCTCGGTGGAAATTCATCCCCTCGTACAGAACAAAACATTCTCTTGCCGAAAGAAGTCGTCGCCTGCTTCAATCTGCTAGAGAGAGAATTGGAGAAATCTAATGTCACAACGGGTGATCGTACTGCTCCGCCAATTGCCGAGACAGACGCCTCCGATTTTCTGACAGGTGCTAGTCTTACTTAAAACGAGATCAGTTGTTTTTTCTTCAGAACCTTCTCAAAAAGTGAACATCGGCAATCGGAAACAGAAAAAGAAGCTTATGCTATGTTAGAGGCCATTCGAAAATGAAGATACTACTTGCTGGGCATTCACTTCCGACTGGTAACTAACGATAAGTCGGTAGCTTCTATGTATGATATGGAGCATGTAAAAAAAATCGAAAATGATGAAAATTTGTGATGGAAGATTGAATTTTCATCATGCAGCTTCGAAGGTGGGCACGGCTGAAGGGAACGGAATCGTGTAGTTGAAGCACTACATCGTACACATTGTCTTGCATCACTGAACACTATGCCTCTCGTACAACAACTTTGTCATCCAGGCGTCATTCGAATGCTTAATTTTGTACTTCTAAAAATTTACCGTCCCTGCTCAGCAAGCAAAATTAATGATTTCGCGTCGTTCGCCTTACACTGAACTTACACTTCCGTTTCGTAGGTTACCTAATACAGGCGTCATCAAGGCAATCCAACCGGTTCGCTGACAACTTCAAAGAATTACTTCCTCTCATCACCCCTAATAAACATGTCTTCATTGTGTTAAACGGATAGTTCGAATTTTCGTTCGATTTTGCTTGCTAAAATACGGCGGTTTCCATGGTGATTAAACGCTTCCGATAGCCGTCCCCAATGTTCGGCCTACCACCTAACGCACATTCAGACCGAGGCTCTTCTTTTATGTCTGAGCAATTGAACCAGTTTCTGCACAAGAGACACCAGCAAGACTACCGTTGGAACAGTCCAGCAGAATAATATCGAATCCAGTTTTCACTATCGAAATACGTAAGACAATGGAAACGAAGATTAAGTGCGTTAACCCCGTGTATCATTATTGACCCTGAAAAACAGTATACAGAAAAAGCCCGTTACGCTAGCGAGGTATAGAGTGAGCTATGTTTACAGCTCTCGGACGGAAATTACAAACTGCCTACTTGTGTTTAAATATAGTCGTTGTTATTTTTAGTGGCGTGGTTAGGTTCCTTCCTCTCCTCTTCTTTCTTCTCTCTTCCTATACAGGGTTTGCTTTTTCCCCTCATCATTGTGTAGCAGTTAAGCGTTAGCGCGCACCACCGACGTATTGTTGTCTATGATGATGATAATGATGATACCTGCTTGATTAAAATAAAAGTAGGGGAAAAACCAAAATCATCAAAAATGTACTACCGAAAATATTACTATAGTCACTACAACATGCCCAAAGGCCCCAAGAACAAACAAACCGAAAGACAGAATAAGACCCTATGCAAAACAAGCAGGCTTGTAATAAAAATCAAAAGACTTGTCAATAAGTCATTAGAAAGCAGTCCTCCCCAACAACTTGCGTTCCACTGGTTCTTTTTTATGCACTTCAACCAACGCCACATCACAATAACGGTTGTGTTCCTGCAAACGACCCCAAGTAGATCACTTCTAATATGGCTTCCTCAAGCTGAGTATGTGCTCTTGCGACGTAGCCTGAGGTCATCAAAATGCGATTCTGATGGACGAAGTGGAACTGATTGGGTCCAACCCAAAGAACGCTTATGTTCGACAATCTGGCGGAAAGGAAGAGACTGTCATTCAGGTATCTGGACAGATGACCTTCAATTCCAAGATGTAGAAGGCACCAAGGAGGATTCAGGTTTAAAAAACTAATGAGTCACTGAGCAACTACAGTCATCATCATCATCATCATCACAACAGCCATGAGCCTGACCAAAAGG
>JTDE01000174.1:271486-285594 GCA_014338405.1 Paragonimus skrjabini miyazakii | reverse complement strand
AGAAGGCTGAAAGAAAGAAAATGTCTTACCTGTGTTGATATCCAGTCCGAACTTGGATGTCGCGGTCGCGAAAGCCGTGGCCAGTCGCTGTAGTTCGTCTTCGTTTTGTGCGAACAGCGCGCTGTCATCTGCGAACAGAAGCATGCGTATCATTGAGGTATGTAACCGGGTTGGGGCACCGAAACGTCGAATATTCAATAGGCGCCCAACTATTTGGTACTCAACCTCAACACCCTCCTCTTCAGAGTCCTGAAAAGCAAATGTTAACATGGCAGTCGAATATAAAATTAATAGGGATGGAGCCAGGACACAGCCCTGCTTCACGCCGGTGACAATGTCAAAATCATCAGAGGTAGATCCACACGATTGCACCCTCGCCTTTATGCCCACACGCAGCAATCTAATCAAATTGACGAACTTAACTGAACATCCAAATTTGCCAAGCACCGTCCACAGCGCCTAGTGGCTCACAGAACCGAATCCCTTGGTGAAGTCAATGAAGAGGGCATACAAGAGCTGGTTCCGTTCCCGGCACCTCTCCTGAAGCTGTCGAGCAGCGAACACCAGGTCGATCGTACTCCGATTCGAAAGAACCTGCACATACACACACAAACACTGCACGTTCATTTCAAACCAAACTATAAAGACAACTGATAAGTAATCGTTCTACTAAAACTCCACTACCAAGGCATTCAATGTTAGTTATGTGGATGTGGGTGAAAACGTACTGTTATCTTGACAGGACAGTAAAACTAGCCAAATTATAATTGAAAATGGAATTAGACCTTTGCAGTGGAGTGCAAAAAACATGTATCTCACGAAATATGAAATATTCGATTGGGTGAATTGGATATGTATCGTCTATTTGACGGAAGTTTAGGTGATCATGCAAACTGTCAACTGGAAAGGATATTCAACGTGGCGGTGTGCCGTCATCAGTAGCATGCTTACATTCAAACAATTTGGGGTTTATCGGCTTGCCTTTATTTGATGAATTTTGTTTTATTTTCATGCTTCCATATCAATGTTTCGATGAACAGCAACCTAAATAACAGTACCTGTTGACCAAGCACATGATTCTGGAAATGGATGACCTTTGTTTATGTAAGAATGACTTGAGTAAAAGAGATATTCTGAGTTCGTGTATCAGAATCCGGGTTTACCATTTTGGACAACTTTTCGACTATTTTATATGAGAACGCAATGTGATGTTTTAGAATATGCGAATTTAACTGTTGGTAGATAATTCACAATGGACACGACAGACCGTATACAAATGAACTGTACAAACGATACTCGGGTGGCAGCGAAAAGTTATCTTAGGAGTCAAGGCCATCACAGTTTGGAGATAATTACGGCAAAATTTGACGATGATTAAACTTTCTAAATAAACTATCTGATTTTTACTAAGCTATTACATGGAGCTTACCATTGATTGATTTTTACCCACCGGTATCAAGTATGAACTAAACTTCATAAAATTAACAATTTATTCAGCCAATTTTCAACACATATTTGACCAAAGCGTCGTGTTCCGGTGAAGAGATACAGTTAATGTCTCCTGTCGAGGGGATCGAGCAGTCAGAGCATTACTCACAAGCAAAAGTGGTTGGGCGTTCACATATGCATTGCCTAATGTGGGGCCAGTAGTGCAGTATTCAACACGGTTGCCCCATTAAAGCGTGGTCGGAGTTCTTGTCCCGGCAGTGACAAGGATGTACACTGCTGACGAGCTCTAATGAGAGGGACACTCGAGTCTAGTTCTTGTTATTTTCGAAAGGGGCCGACTGGAACGTCTACGGGAATGCGAAAGCTGCGATCAGTCGTGAGTGATGTTCAATCTGTATGAAAGATACAAAATCTCTTACTACTCGCCGGAAATATACAAACTTAAATTATTGATCTATGCAGGTCAACGCTATGAATTCCTTCAGAACATGCCTTACAAGTGCATCACTGCGTTTTAACTTCATATATTTTATAGACACTCACGGTTTTTATTTCTAACCTTTTTCTTTCTTATTGAATTGTGGAAATGAGGACGGAGAATGTATTGATACTCACAAGAATTAGCTAAGTCAGTCGGAACAAAACAAGTGAGAAATTCTGTTTCTGTTAGCTGCATTGCCTATGTTCTCAAGGAGTATTGTGAACGATGTGCCACGGAATACCTGAAAATCCATTGTGTTTCTGTTGCTGAAATGTTGGTCACACTTTATTTTCAAACTTCAAAACAGACCGGTGGGGAGTATTAGCGCTGTTTAAATCTCCCGCCCCCACTATGTCTGAAGACAACTGCGATACTGTTGAACCTGAGTTACTGCCATCCAATCTGTGGAAAAAAAGATCAATGAAACGGTAACTAAACAAGGCGATGCATATTTGACTAAATGATATGTTAAATCTGTTATGCATCAACTTAATGGAGTACCCCGTGGGTATTTGTAAGGTTTGAAGGGGAACATTCAGTTGTTGGCACTCAACCCTTTGAAGATTTGCGTTACAGTACTGTCGAACCCGTGTGTCTGTTAATTCTTGTAAACATGGATGAACCCAACTGCATCTGCACATAAACTTCAGCAGGTGGATAGCAAACTTTCTATGGACGTATCTCATAGTATCGGTCAATAAGATTGATCAGCAGGCCGCCTAGTTTGAGCACCTGCAGAACCTACTAATCTAAAGGGGTAGGCCAGTTTCTTCATGAATGTGAGTACAAAGCTTACACTCGTTAATCGCCCAGTTTGTCTATCTTCAGCCTTGAGCAAATGAAGGTGTGCGCCTGCTTACCTACCCTTGGCTTGGTTTTTATTAATTTCCTAAACCATCTTGTATGAGCAAGAGATCAACACTTTTTACACAACCACGCAACTGTGCACAATAAGCTTAGCGTGTGAATAGGACATGTGTTTGTTCACTTGACTTGTTAGATTGCAATGAGAGCAAAGATAAGCTCTTATCTATATTAAAATGTAGAATCTGAATACTAATGACATATATATATATATTCACAGACATGTAGTTAGCGATATACGCAGTAAGCTTGTTACTGTTTAAATTCACCACACTTATGGCTGATGTGTAGTTTTAGGCAGGATATGCATAAATGTGCACACATACATTTGAGCCTTTATAATTGAGAATACATTACCATTTGCGTTTGAATATTGTCTAACTACAACATTGCTGGGCAGGTAAACACTAATAGACATGCACGGATCAGGCGAGCTAATGTATATCATGCGAAATATTAAGCAACACTTGACAAAACCTCTTATTTTGACATTGCACTGGTTTGTTGGCCGTACTGGTTGTTTTCCAAGATGACATGGAAATGGCTTGACTGCTTTTGTCCAGTACTTCTGCAATACCCTTGATGTTTATGCACGTCTGCATAATTTCTATTGCGCTGCGAATTTAGCTTGGCTGATATTTGAACTGATTACGTAGTTATCCCATCCGCACGAAACTATTTGTTACTATTTTTAATGACCTTCTCCGTATATCTTATTATTTACAGATGCTGACGGTGTTTTTGTTTTCAGGCACATTTTTGTATTTACCAACTTTCGACTTTAAAACAAGCGTCTCCTTTTTTTTACAGTTTCTAGTCAGAACATAAATCTGCGTACGTGTGAAATCATCTTAAGATTGGCTGTTACCGATTACTGCTATCTCTTGGTTATTGTTCATTGTGTACTTCTTAAAAATTCAATAAGAACTCCAACTGTTCATTAATTAGGCCTGTCAACAAACTTACTACTCAGTGAAAATACAATGTATAGAATCAAAAACACATTATCGATCAGCACAGTTGGTTTTCTCTGTACTGAAATGACTCAGTAGTTTCTGTTTTAAGAATATTTATATTTCCCGAAAGAATCGACTCATTAGTTCATATTACCACTAATAACTTGCATTCCATACTAATGGTTCATTTACCCCGGAGGGTTGAGTGCGATTGCGTGGAAAATAATATTTATTGGTTTTATCAAAACAAAACAGTCTGATATATTCTTCAATGGTTACCGCGTCAACCGTCCGCCCTATAACAGAATTTTGGAATCGTTCTGTAAAAATGCGTTTGTTGTAACAATTTTCAGTATCGGCATTGTTTTTCTGGATGTCTCCTGTTCAAATTTTGTTTCAATTTTGACAGGTTCTGCCAAGTTCATTTTGTGACTACAATGAATGGCTTTGTGAGCACTTTTTTCAGATGTCTGATTGTCTTCCGGTTTGAATTTCGTTTCAAACTGCTCATGTTGACTTCATTGTATCGGTTGGCATAAAGAAACCAAGAGAAATTTCCCAACCTAAACAAGACGAAATGGTGGGAGAACCGAAATATCCCACCGGTTCTGATTGTACTTCGAATTTCCAAATTTTTACCAAGTAAGTTCTGTGTTGAAAATGCAGAAAATGCTGTCTGCTGGAATTAGTAATGTTAGGGGAAGGATAAATTCATTAGATGAGGTTACTGCGTCGTGTATTGTCTAACGTGGTAATTAAGTCAAACGGTTAAGCGCATTATGTCCTAACGCGAAGGGTGACCGGTTCAATCCTCTATTCAGACCATCTGTTCCTGATAAGTCCAAACAAGGACAAAAACGGCCAGGGAGTATCGGTTTAACGATGACCATCAAAAACCGTCACAAATAGATCGAGTTGGCTTCACATTAGGAATAAAGTCTTGAACTTTTGGTAGATGTATGGTTTTCCTTGAGCGTTCCGGTATCGATAACTGCTGTTTGTTTTATCTGGCAAAGTAATTCAGATGGGTTCTTCTCTACTTCTGTCGTTTTATCTTTATATTTCTCCGCTTTGTGAATTTTCGAGTTATCTGATGAAATCGACGATATTTTATAAGGTAATCAATTTTATCGAATAAAACTTGCCCCTCTGCTTTCTCATATTTCATGTCTGAAACATTCTGGCTGGTTTGCAACTTTTTTCCCGCTTCAGTGAGTTGCAGTTTGGTGCATTACCATTCGGATAAGTATGGAAAGCGTTTAGGAGAGTGGACTTCCAGTGTTCAGTATTAAATTCCGACGGTGAAATGAATTCATTTAGTTGCTCATGTAAGCTTTCAAACCGAACCCCAGTATGTAGGCGGTTACATTTTGACTTCGGATGGCGAAATATTGGGGCTTGTGATAACATTTCCAACATAGTATGTCTCTGTGTTATAGAAGACAAGTCATCAACATACCGTTCTGGTTCTGTTGGAAACTCAGCTTGAGGCTTGGTTGGATTCAAACTAAACAGTGACATTCTCTTCGTGTTGTTTACTTGTTTTTGCACCTCTGTCCATACGTATTGTTCGAACAACCTCCTGTTCTCCCTGGGCAGCTTTTTGACAGCTACCACGTGCTGGGACGGATTAAACGTTAGTTCATCAATTTTTCATTACCACAAGTCCCTTCCGTTTTGCCCATGATGCTGTAGTCATTTGGCAGTGTGCGTTACGTTCCACCGGCGCAAACTATTCTAGTAAAACTTTGTGAACTGCTTGTTGTCAATGCAAACATGGTGAAACTTTACAACAGCCTTTGCTTCTCCAATTCTGATGCTAAACTTATATACTGGCTACGCTGCTTCAGAGTCTTTGGATTGTTCCAGTCCTATCCAAATTCGTGTGCAATTCATAACGGTACAAGATTTAAATTCCTTCAGACAGCGGAGAATTCGATTTTCTTCTGTCCCTCTGATATAAGAGTGAGGACAACAGTGAAATTAGTAATCCTAGACTTTCAAACACAATCGAGAGTGCTTACTCAGCAGCAAGACTTATCGTAACGTTGGACACCTGCCCGGTACTGGTGCCACGCCCCAAGGTTAGTTTGCCGAAGTTCTGTTTGTCCTTCTGCATCCACTTTCTCACCTGTTTTAGTCAGGTAGGTTAAGTTGGGGGAACCACTAGGTGGCCATCGGAAAGGATTTGTGGACAACGGCTGAAATGGCTTTGTAACGATTGGACACTGGCCGTCAAATAACTTCGGATGCAGCGTTCGGAATCGTCTACAAAGTTTGTCATGCCTGCTGCAGAGCTGTCAGTGTGCGAGGGTCATCAACGACCGAAGCTATTGCCATCTGACTCCACATTCCTGCTTGCGTGTCCAAAAATAATCTATACAAACCCCCACCCTTCTGGCCAGTCATCCCACAGCCACTTGCAACCCGAGCAAGTGTGATCATCTTGACACCGACCAACATGCCTCCTGACAGGCCCGCCTGACATTACTGCATTCATCAACACTCTCACCCCGTTCTAGTAGCCTGTGATGCGCACCATTTCTGTGATTTTCAATGACAAATTTGACTCAGTATAAGTTTTTATATATAACTTGCACTTACTTCATATAATTCGGTTTTGATCCATTTGGACTAATAAAATTCGACTGAAGCCGATTTATTGTTGATGGCATGTTTAGATATGAGCACGTTTACACTTCCTTAAGCTGTATATCCTCGCCTGTGGAAGTCTTCTAGGAACAATTACATCATCATCAAATTTCTTGTTCGTGGTGACTGGACCCAGGTGAAGAGGCTTTCCGCTGAAAATTTCCACTTGAATGTCGTTGGTAGAGGTCGTTTATGTTATTTGTTTTTCCAGTAATAAATAGGCGAACCTTCTGGAGTTTTATGTCCGGAAATTTGGACACGGACGGCTTCATGTCATTTTTTAAAGCCCCTCTTTTTATACATTGTGTGCACATACGTATGTTTATTGTTTAAACAGCACTGTAAAATGTGTTTTTCAATTCTTTGCATAAAACATCACTGCAAATAATAGATTATTTTCATAGGGCCAGCCGTTTTTAGGTGGAAATTTAAACCTGTCATGAAAATTATTACAGCCAACTTTTTTGAGCTGTGACCACATTAGTATTCGCTTGGAATTGTAAGCAACCGTAAAATGTACGCAAACAATTGTACACCTTCTTCGGTTCAGGTCAAACTTAGTTTTCGGCTAATTTAAAAGCACATACATACCGATGCGCACAGTATATTTTCGTTTGAATGCGACTTTCAATAATTACACTCATTTTTGGAAAGCGACGTAAAATTATTTCACGGAACTAAAACAAAGCCAACAGTGAGAAGCCGATGACAGTGCCAGTGATGCTAGACTACTAATGGGGACATTATTATTGTGGTCAAAGTAATGTCGTGTAATTTCTCCTCTCTGTTATAAAATGTGAACAAACCTGTCAATGAGGCTGTGTCACACGAATGAAACCAATATGCCTAATGAATGCGCTCAGCTAGAGGTAACTAAACAAATGCATCAAGCATAAAAGTGAACAGCAAAGCTTTGAGAGTTAATTAATATTGTAAATTTGTGAATCAACAATTCTGTCGAAAGTGTTATATACAAGGGTCCCTTGGTCTGGTGGATAAAACCTTCCACAGGAAAATGGAGATTAAGTGCTATAAATGCTTTTCTCGACGGTAAACTTTTCAAAATTACAAATGGATGGTATACGAACTTGTATGCAGTAAAGCAAAGATTCCGAGGAAGATGGAAGCATGTGATTTTAATGTTGACAATTTTGTAAAATAGCCTTAACATGATCAGAATAAGCGCTAAAAAGAAAGACAGCGTAGAAAATTGATAATAAGTTACTAGGTCCTCAGACAGTTCGGTCTTATTGAAAGTGTACATTTCTAATCCAGCCTGTGACTTATGACAGGAACTATACAAAGTGGATGGAAGTACGAACTGTATGATGTTTGTTCGATAACAGTCGGAACACACCATAAGGATGTGTTCGTGAAAAAACGGTGCAGTTAAAATAACCTACTTTTTCTAATCCGTTTGTAACGGTCAATTTGACAGTTGGAGTTACAATATTCTACGATGTGCTCTGAGTTAAACTTTTAAAAGATTTACTGATAGGTTTTTACCAGAATGTGTTACAATGGATATATCATTAATCCTACAAGCAAGGTAATGAACGATCAATGAATGTCTTTTTTAAATCAGACTTCACGGAAGTTGTACGGGATTTTGCCGATATATCGTGTGATGTTTAGGATATTAAAACTGTTATCTGTTGTCTACGCAGCTTTTCAGTATGCGAATGATTATCAATACATAAAATAGGAATATGAAAACTTCCCAGAGACAAAAGTACCTGGTTCTGTGATTTGCTTTACAGTCACATTGTGGTTATAGCTGGAAGTTGGCAAGGAACAAAAACCAAATCTCACAGTACTAATACTGTTCAGTTAGAATAAGCTGTTCAAATGTAGTTGATGATCACGCAGTTATTGCTGTTGAAATAAATTGTGCTGGATTTGTAAAATGTGCGCAGGACACGACAAATATTCAGGTTTAACTATGAGTGTGTTTAAAAGGGAGATTTAGTCGATTGAAATGGCAACATATTGGCGAGAATATAACTAGGGTTCAGCAGCTCACAACCAACAGCAGAGCATACAATTGTTTTAAAAATGATTGACTACTTGCTTTTGTTTTTCAACAGAATTCCTTTATGGTTGAAAAGATCATTTTTGTGTAATTTGATGCAATTTTGATTATTAAAGCCTTGCTTGATTCCGTCACCTTTGGTTAGATACATTTTGGGCTAACGGCCGAAAAACTCATTAATAAAATTACTTGTGCTGGTTGGCTCGCAAGCAATTACGGTTTGCCACTTGTTCTACAGTCAGGGATTTTACAAACAGTGGTATGTTCACTCAGGCAATTACTGAGGCCAACCGAACGGAACTGTTACTAAGATGTGGCAAATCAATATTTCTTAAGAGGATTCATCACGTGGTTTTTAGCATCTCTGACTGACTAATGTAGTTCTGATACACAGATTTTCCATCTGTCAAAATTCTCTAGAATGAAAACCGGAAGTTATGTAAACACAGGCTATTTTCAAGCAATGCGACCTAACATCTTAGAAGCAGACGTTATCAAGAACATTCAGTCGGTTATGAAACTTGTAAACATTCACATTGAATTAGTTACAAACACATACTTAGGCACTAGTAACATTTCAGATAATATTAATAACGTTTTCCACATGATCATTTGCTGGACACCGTTGTCAAAGATTTCTTAGGGAGACATATTTCACTATGCATTTGTTAGGGAGACACATTTCACTATATGCATTCGGCTGGTCAACATTCTTAACAAATACTTATTATTCTTTGAATAATCTAGGTGATAGTAACCATGCTGTTAATTTGAGAAGTCCTTTCCATCAAATTTAGTTTTTTGATGAAAACGGGCAGAAATGTTCATAAACGCGAGAAAACCAATCTTGACGTCATTTATTGGTGTGGAAAATATTGTTCCCACTTTGTAAACACTTGTTTGGCCTTAGCCACTTATGCACGAGAAAATATGATGATAGTGAGAATCATTACTGGTAGCTGTAATGCACACCATTTAGGCATAAATTCACCAGCAGTAATCTTCCAGAAAACACGATCTTACAATTATTGACCCAGAAAAAATTAATTTGGGCGTAGTGTTGTGCAAGTTTCGACAGCGGGTGTCACTCACTTTTCTGTGCTGATCTAGTTGAACTATGGTAGTTCTAGCTGTAGGATGAGCACTCGAACCACCACTTAACTGATCTGACTGTGTCGTTCGGTATACCTCAATACTGGTAGGCTTACCAAACCTAAAGTACCATTAAAACAGTACATTTACATAAGCAATACAAACCTGTGTTAAAACAGCAGTTGGCTGCCTTGGCTACAAAAGGATTTTTGTAGACGAATACCGCGAAGGAATACCTGGGCAATGCGTTAATGGTCAAGAAAAGGTCTACTGCCTCAGGAGGAACTTGATATTGTGCTACATCAAGCCGTCGCAACGCAGAATTAATGTTGTAAACTAGAAAACGTTCATGTTAAGTAAATTTGTGGTATAAATGGAACATCATCCACAACTGATTGCAGCTGTCATATTCCAAAAGAGTTTGCCATCGGTTGCTCTCGAAAGGAAGCAACGTACTCAAGTTTTGCTCTTGTTGGAGTTCGTCATTATTGTATATCTTTGTTGTGGCTAGGACTAGAGCTGCGACCACGCTTTAATGAGATAACCCTGTTAACCACTGCGTTAGTGACCTTCAACTGGACACAGCAGAGTTATCACAGTAACTCTCCAGGAAGTTAAATTGCGTGACCATAGTAATCAGAATATCGTCAGACAACTTTAACAATTTGTATGATTTCAATCAGGAGAGATGCCCTAGTCGTAACGTCAACGACTGTTGTTAATAAGACAGTTTCCATGTTTCCGCTTCAGTTGATCGTGCGACGTGAACATTATTCACAAGCGGGTGTGGCTGCCTCTCCACAGCTCCAGTCATTGACTATGTTTGAGAAAGTAGGTATATATTAGGTTTCTCGATATCATTATTAAACAAAAGAGGGATAACATGTAATACCACTCAGTACACAACAACCCCATTACATTTTGATAGTTACTTTGTCTAGAGAGTGTCATTTCGATTTAAAATAGACGCCTTTAGTTTGATTTTCATTTAACGGAACGCCATCGCTGCGCAAACAACAAACAGTGGATTTCTAACGGAATTTGTTTCATACCTTGATTTTCGTTGATTTTTTCAGATTTGTTTTTTGTTGTAGAAAACAAACAATTTCATAACCATAACAAAAGTATTCTGAACGAAACTCTGTATACAATATTGTGTTATAAAGAAAACGATACACATTTTGAAACGGAGTGTCCGACAAATGTTCTGCGATAAATACGAACAAGGGCTAAAATTCTCAGAAGTTTCGTTCATTTCGTTCCCAAGAGAAGGATTATACTCGAGTTTACCTTCTGTGGTATCATTTTAGAGGGAACTCCCTGTAGTGGAATCCTCCATTGAAGTCAGTAGGGCAAGTAGTTTATCTACTTTCGGGCAGTCGGGAACTCTGAGGTTTGCTCTTAGACGAAGGTGGCTTGGCGTTTGCACATGATAATTCACCCATGCATAATGTGAGATCAACGACGCAGCGGTCAACATGATTGTGTGTTGAAAGAAGGGACGAAGTTAGATTCCCGTCCATGGCATAGATATGCGCTACTTGCGAGGTCTATCAAGTAGGAAACCAAGGTCCGGAACTTCTGTTCTAGAAAAAGACAACTGAAAATTTTATGGAAATTAGATAACCGTGAGTAATTGCTAGTGATGTTCAATGTATGACAAAATAAATCTCTACTACTCTCTGTTGTTCATTTGTAGAATAAACTTGTCATTTGTTTGCTGTTTTGTGCATTGAGCAGACGCCACTCCATGGGGTTTAAATAATTATAAGTTGGTGAAATTAACCAGCTTGATCTAAGTCACCGACGACTTGTTGTAGATTTATGAATATCTAAAGGTTCAATCTAAAAGCCACACGCCGTTATCAAGTTACCTGATGTTGGGCTCCCAACAGGTGAATGGTACAGATTAGTGATAACAATTGCCGAGTGATAACAATCTTTCTGCAATAAATAAACTGTGCACGCTTTGAGATTAATGGCAGTGTTACCTCATATAATTTAGTCCGCTTTGGCAAATGATTCTTCTCTTTACTACTTCTGTCAGACAGACATTAGAAATGTGAACTGAAGCATTGTTATTCACCAGCTGTGATAGTAGCATTTATAATTTACAGTATTACTGTAGCAATAACATGAGAATAAAGGTGTCAAAACTTCTGTCAAAAATAACTGATTATAAGTCCTTATTAATTGTGAATTTTCGATGTAACACGCGCATACTTATCTTTAGTAATCCACAATAATTACGACTGTTGAAACCAAAAAGTGGAATCCGGCGGACATACTGGTAAACGAACGTCTACTCAGATTGTAAGAAAATAGAACAACAATTGAATTGGAATTGTAAGAAATTCAATAAACGGTTACGTTTGTATCGTTTTGTTTAAACTGAATTCTTGTTGTGTGCTCAACATAATTCACTCCGGAAATATGTAGCTTGTGCTCAGCTAATATGTCACGCAATATAACCCAGAAATATGTTTACACATTCAGATAGGATTGTGTGCAATTTAATTTGTGGAGAAATTTTATGCCTCAGAGAAGTAGATGCCAATTCATGTGCTTTCTCAATAGTTTTGAATTAGGTGTTAATTTTGTTAAATTACTATACTCACATAACTATACGGAGCATTTCTGCTTGAATGATATCCGCGGCTTATGATTTGCTCAATTTGTCCTATTTAATAGAAGGAACATCGATGTGAAACTGAATGAAAGCAACGTAGAACTTGATCTGTTTGTAACTTCGATAGGTCGGTTGGCAACGTTATACTTAGCTCTATAGATTTAATGTATTGGATTAGGGTATACTGCGGTCAGCATAGGGATACTGAGTTGACCTATCTCGAATGTGACCCACCGACTCATGGAAAGCATAACCATATAAACTAGACAACTAAGTATTACGTGACATAATTGTGTGCGTTAATTTAATTGACCTGAGCAACAAAATTGCTTATTGTGGAGACGATTGGGCCAGTGCAGTAAGCAGACAGAACCATCACAAATGTATTATTTTTGGTTAGTTATTCACACTTTCGTACAATTTCAAAATAGTCCATTGCTTTCGAAAGCTTTAATTTATCCTGAAAATTCTAAGTCCGAATTGATATGCGTCCGGCTGCTGTACCATATGTGAGTGAGTGAATCTACTGAAGTAGAGTTTATCACCTGCAGATGAAAATTCACTAGTGTCTAAAATTTTTGGGACGCAGATGGGAGCACTGGCGCTCCCCTGTTTCGCTTTTGCTCAGGTTTGGGTAGTTTGGCAGTATTTAACCCAAATGTGTTTTGATGCGTTTACCGTTGGCAACCTGCCGTGTTATGGGAACTGGAATTTAAAAATAGCTCACTAACCTAAAAAATAAATTTGGCCTATAAATCCTGTATGGCATATCATGACATCTTGACTTTGTTACTGGGCGTTTTTGAAACAAAATTTTGTGTATTTGTTGCTAATTTTCTGAAGCTTACTTAGAAGCATTATTTACAGATTATACATTTTGTCGTTGCAAATATGCTCATTACAATAATGAGAATAAAGGCATATAGACGAACATATGTTTTCCATAACTCGTCTTTAGGTCGGTACAATTATATAAGGAGTTAATAGGGTTAGTTCGAGATATCGATCGGACTTATTACAGAGAAACTATGTCACTGGTCAGTCAGTTGGTGATGGCTTGATTGGTCGGTTAGGTCACGCTTGTTCATTGGTTTGACCGCGCAAGTTGGCCATCGATGAGGTGGATTTGTGGCCATGGTAGGTGCAGCGTCTGAACAAACCGTTTTTGATGACATAATACCTGGTCAAGCAGCCTGAATCCAATCGTCTCGGCAGTACAAAGTGTCCTAATTCGGCTCGTTTTTGATGGGTTGCCTGGCATGCGATATACCACTTTGAAGGCTTGATCTGAATTCACCTGGTGTCCGCTTACAACCAAATGAGCGAGGATAGCACTCTTGACCGATCTTGATTCCTCGTGACCCAGCCACCATGGATGGTTTTCTCGTATTCGTTTCGGATGTTGTCTTGATGTTCGACCAATATAACTTGCTCCACAGGAACAAGTGAATGAGTAGATACACATAGATGAGGTCTGAACCGTCAGTCTATTTTTTTTATAAAACCTGAGAATTAGGGATGTGGAGATTTGAATACGGAGTTCTGCTGTAGCATAGGCCCTGCTAATTATCTGGTTCAGCCTATTTGTCAGCCACTCTGCGGCAGTGTCACCTTTAAACGGCATTTGGATAAACACCGGCTTCTTTCTTACGTCATGCAACTCAGGTTTTGGTAATATTCTGATAATATTTCTGGCTATAAATCGTTCCCGATAGCCGTTATCATGAAATACGTTCTTTATGAATTCGAGTTCACTTTCTAACGTATCCACTGAACACATTTTGTATGCTGTATCAGTAAGGCAGTGCACTAGATTTCTCTTCTGTTTTAGGGGTACAAAACTGTGAAAGTTTGTGTACTGACCTGTCCACGTATTCTTGCGGTGAATTCTGCGTTGAACGGTACCGTCTATTCGTCGAGGTAAACGAACATCTAGGAAAGATATCTCGTTTC
>JTDE01000174.1:197662-271386 GCA_014338405.1 Paragonimus skrjabini miyazakii | reverse complement strand
AGTGTAAACTTAAGTGACCGATGGACGCGATTGAATATATCGAGTACTGCTTGCCTATTGGTATGCGAATTGGCTACGATAAACATATCGTCTACGTATTGGTGGTATTGACTGCACTGGCTGATAGTGAATTGAAGCGTAGTGCGTTCAAGTTTTCCTATGGATATATTGGCCAGGAGAGGCCCGAGCGGAGATCCCATTGCTACGCCATCCTTATATAATCCTTATATAATTGTACTAGCCTGATGATTACTTATCAACATCCTATCATCGCCTATGTCTTTACTCATTTTGTTCATTATACTTAACTTCAGTTTGACAGATTACGATAAACGGCAAACATTGTGTGCGTTTAAGCGGTAAGAAAATGGATACAAACGCTTATTTACCCGAAAAACGTGATAATGTTTACTGCGAAATGTCAATTGTTCCATCGCTTGTTAGCTGTGTAATATGTGAGGCAAATTGTTCTATACAGTGGGGTTTAGGTGTTATTCAACGTTATGAGTTTAAGTGGATTTCTGATCTTTGAAGGGCTTAAATGTGTTTCTGTTGACAGATAGGAAATGCAAACGTGTTTATGCACTAAACAACGACCAACACACAGTGTTGTCAGTTTTTGTTGACGCTGAAAACCCTGTGATATGGAACTCTCGTAAATCAATTATAATTTAAAAGGGAGGTTTTGTTGTTGTCGTTAATGTTGTTGTTGTTGGTGGTGAAGTCAGCGTGTTTGATTTCGTTGTGTTTTACCCGATCGTGTACCCACGAACAAGTAATGAAATTTGTGGCAATTGACATTGCGATTGATTCGCAGATAAGAATTTTAACAGTTTCTTTGAATTACTTTTGTTTTTTTTCCAAACTACCAAAATTAATCAAATTCAATAGGCAACAATAGCAAATTTTCTTATGCGGCTAATTAAACGATTAAAACTGTTTAATGTGCGTTCGCACTCCATCTGCCGAATCTCCAATTCTCTATACTTTTACCGCATGGATGTTTCTTTATTAATAGGCGGCTCAACTTAACTTCTGACAATTTCTTCTAATTGGGTTGGTGGGTAACTCGTTTCCTTGTGGGATTTCGTCGGAAATTTTAATTATTGGTCTTTATTATCTTGAAACATCCAAGCAATTGAGGGATTTCGCGTAAGCGCTTCCGTAATGACAATTTACTTTGGTTCACTTAGAATTTTAAAATTTTATGTCCCGAACAAAACAGACTATTGATATCAGTGCTCATGCTCAAGTCTATTTACTTCTTCCATTCCCGATCATTTGGATACA
The DNA here is from genome assembly GCA_014338405.1 of Paragonimus skrjabini miyazakii. NCBI lineage: Eukaryota > Metazoa > Platyhelminthes > Trematoda > Plagiorchiida > Troglotrematidae > Paragonimus > Paragonimus skrjabini miyazakii. Next base: position 270,096 of record JTDE01000174.1, on the reverse strand, counting down.
CAGAAGCTCAGTGAGCATAGCGATTGTGAATTTCAAACAGACGCATCACTACGGCTATGATTCAATTTGTAGTTAAAATCCCCTGTGGTCGATAAGAATTTTTGCTGGGAAATTTCAAAATAAGTTTCAGACAACAGTATTCACCAAGGTTTGTTGTTAAACCTTGTCAACTCTTTGGAGTTCAACCCATTCTTGACTATGGCAAGTTTAGCAGAATTGCTGATGATTATTTCGGCTACGTAGTCCTCTGTTCTTCCGGTGAAAATAATCCACATGTCTACTTATGACAATGTTGTCATTTAACTACTGATCACTTCTATCTTTTTCTTCACAAAGTTTTGCCGCAATGATATGATTTATGTTCGGGTTCATCCTATTGCAATTTTACATGTACGAATGATAAGCTGAATTTATGCAGACATTTATTCCAAATGAAAAGCTGGCACGCAGTGTCATTCTAAATTTCAACATTATAAACTGGTGTAGACTCTGGGACAACGAATGATTTGCCAACGCGCCGTGTTTAGCAGTGGGGAATCGGATGCCACCTGGTATGAATCGTGAACTGCAAAAAGCGTCACGATCTCCAAATAAAACAAGAGACAGTTTCCAGAAAGTTCACACTTTGTCGTTCAAACGATTTTTTGTCGTATTTTGTTCTAGTTGACAAGGTATACCTGTCTACTTATGACTACTGTTTTATGATCCAGAATTTAAAATGCCTATGTTAAACGGCACTGACCCAACTTTTAATGAGAGTTTACCTGTCTATCTTCACTGAGAAGATTACTAGATTACTGTCGTCTGTTTCCAACAGGCTTCTAAAATACTCAGCTTTAATATATTGTGCAAACATTCTTGCGAATGTGAAACGTCACGTACAGTTTCCTTTGAATGCCAATTGCCAACCGCGACCACTGGCGCATTCCGAAATCACTGCATCACTAGACTGCGTAATTAAATGTCATTGAATGTGGGAATACAGTGTGTGTCAAAATGAATGTGAAGGCTCAAGTGGTTGTACGTTTGTGAACAAACACAAATGTTGCGCAAATGATGCACTGGGAGATATGCACATTGCTTAGTGCCTTCTACAGGATGCATGCAAATGCGCACATGAATGTAACCAACAACCTGTCGATATTTTCGTTTTTTCTATGTCAATTTTTTTATTCGGCAACCAGCTGATCACCGGCGGAATGGACCACCTAATTCAGTCAGGCATTCACGTGAAAAGTTCGTGATCACGTCCGACACAAATGATTATAACCACAGTAAACAGGCAGCCATCTGCATACCCTAGAATACTTACACAGTCAGTGAGAAATAAACCTACATTGCGCCAGTCCACTGGTCTTCTTTGTAATATGTGCCCCTGGGATTTAACCTTGAGGGTCTGGGTTTTTTGTGTTGAAACCGTGATCCGTGGTACCACACGGATGTTGTAACCAGTCAAAGTGGCAAGCAGTTCGTCAGTGTAGTACGCTTACGCCGTATCAGGAAATACGGTTAGCCCAGCGTCCTCCATAAACACTAGGCATCCTTTTACAAGCTCAATGAATAACCCTAAGGAGAAGTAAATTTTTACAACCTAGACGTCAGCAAACTGCGTAAGTACGTAGTTATACGTGTTTTCCCACCGCTACTTCAATAATTCAAAATGAGCAGAAGTAGAAGAATTGAGTCGATTAAGGATGATTGAATTTGTGAACGTATTTTACGCAACCCATTCAACCATGTGCTCACAGGCGTTTAAATTTCCTTTAGAGCCAGTTTGTTTTTAAGCCAGCGGTATGAACAGATCTGTGTTATCAGTCGTTATTGAAAGTCTGTTGTTATAATGCTTTCTGTTCGGTCAGTCGTTCTTTATGTATTAGAGCCAAAGCTGCAATGTTCCGAAGTTGTTGTTACCTCATGTTTCATACCGGTACTAATCATTTAAAAAAGACTGCCTGTACAAAGAAGTTTGTACAACAGTCAGTGTCCATTGGGCTGTGTCATATAAACCCGCGAATTGTAATGTAGCGAAAACTGCTTCAGAGATAAGTTGTGAGAAAAGGTGTTCTTAATTTCCCTGTTGTTTTGCTTAATTATCCGTCTGCTTTTTCTACAGAGCTATCAGACAGTGACGACTGCGTGAGGTACTTTTGCCCCTTTTGTGTTTGACCGATCAATTCTACGTCAATGGTTTTATAAAAAGTAGTCTGATATACTTATTTCAAGGGTCACACTGAAATTTGCTGGGGCATGTGCTTTAACGGTTTTGACCCTTCAATGCGAGCGTTTCTATATGAATTGGGAAAGTGTAGAATCCTCGTGCAACCTATTCCCACCAAGTGAGAGTAGTTAATCTTGATTTATACTTGTATCCGTCCTTATTAAACCTAATATACTTTCTTATTCGACCTTATAGCCTATGTATCTACGGTATTATGCAGCTGCTGTGATGATGAAAAATTGTTATATTGTTCCATAAAACCAAACGAAACTCTGATGGTTATAGGAGTAGATATGCTTGTGGGGGACTAGTCATGTGGCTTTGATTATTTTTCAACCAACGGATGCACGTTGAAATATTGGCGATCAACGCATACGATGCCTAAGTCAAACAGAGTGATGGTGTCAACCTGTCATCCGTTTGGACAGGCTTAACTGTACACCTAAATAAGTATCACGGGGCAATGTGGAATGAACCCAATGGAAACTGCGGGGGTCAAGTCAGGTAGATTATCCAGGTCGGCACTACAGGCAGCAACAGAGGCACACGCACACACCTACACAGTGGACAGCACCTGAACTCAATGATTGGCTGACAAACAGCCAAGCACAGCCAAAAGATTGAATTAGGTCCCCACTAGCATGCCATACTTGTGTGACCATTTGATGTAAAAATCACCTTGACGGAGGTTACCCATGATAACCAAAACGCTGGAAATAAGATTAACATTTTTACTGATGAGTAGTTGGGGATTTGGTAAATTTCAAGTTGAACATTACCCAAAATAGATCGCAGCTTTCGCATTCCCATAGACTTTCCAGTCGCCCCTTTCGAAAAGAAGCATTGGAGCCGAGTTTCGCTCTTGTTGGAACTCGTCAGTAGTGCATATCATCGCCACTTGCGGGACTAGAACCGCGGACACGCTGTCTCCTATCAAGACGATCGGGCAACCTGACCATTACTCACAAGCGAAAGTGGTTGGGTGTTCATATACGATAATTCGGTCGTGTCTAACGTGAGGTCAATGGCGCATTGGTAAACACGGTTGCCTCATGAACAGCAAGTCCGTGGTTCAAGTCCCGGCGGTGGCGATGATATGCACTACTGATGAGCTTTGATGAAATCGAAACTCGAGTCTAGTGCTTCTTTTCGAAAGGGGCCGACTGGAAAGTCTATGGGGATGCGACAGCTGCGATCAATTGTGGGTGATGTTCAACTTGAAAATATATTAGAAGTAATAGTTATCGTCTACCTGGTTAGCTTCTAACAGTATTACATAATACATTCAAAGCCTGTAACTGTCCTTGTTCACTAAATGTATAAACATATATATATATATCATTAACATAAAAATATTCGTGACTCGATGATATGCAAGAAAAGGCAGGTTCTTGAAGTCGGTAGCGTTTTCGTGATAATGTTGTTGAGTAATAGTACACCTCATGAAAAATCCAATAGCTTTTATGTATAAAATAGTTTCAATAATATGCCAGGTCACGTAACACTTTTTAATCAATAGTCAAGCTCAGTAGTAATCAAATTGTCTGAAAAGAATTCCTCACAATTTTGTTATGCAACTTTACATTAATTGGAAACACTTTGCACAAAAATGTGGTTAATTGAAAAAGAGTAATGACATCTTATTCTTTCTGTTTTGTTTTAAAGGCTCAGCACATCTTCTGAAATTCTTTCTGATATGTAAGTCGCAAATATCTAGGCTTGTCCGGCATCATTACGATTTAAAAGTATTTTTAGTTCTGTCGTTAAACCATAGATTCTGACATGTTTGCACACGTTTCCTCGCAATAGATTCTCTAGGTCCATCTGTAAGATTAAAGTGAAATAATTCACACAGATAATCCAAATCTGAACAAAAAGGAAAAACTAGTTATTTTTCTTCCGCATCGTGCGTACAGTATTACTAACCTCGAAATCTATTGGAATCAAATTGTCACCTCACTAGGAAGAAAAGATGTACTGAACGGGAGTATACGATTGTTCCATAAGTGTACGTCGTACTGAATGGAACCAGCACTTGGCAGTATATAAACATCAAGTTATTTGTACAACACTCACATGCATGTCAGCATCATGCTTGAGTAGCAAAGCAAGAGACAGAGCGGCAGCCTGCTGTGAATATGTCATATACATATTGTGTATGCTATATTACGTATATTATGATTTCTATGCATAAACTGTGTCTAATAAGAAAGTGTCGTTGGCTCACATGGACTCAAAATATACGTTTTAAACTATCACAAGAAGATTTACTTGATCGTGAGTTGTGTGTTGTTGAATGCCCACAAAGACCGCTAACAAAATGTGACATTTTACAACATGGCTTATTCTAAGCGACACTGGAAACGATTTATCTCACCTGGTACGTTGCACGTATTGTAACCAGCAAATGTTTCATACTGTTTGTTGTTCTCTGCACTCACATAGGCTTTACAGCAATGTTTTACACTTATTTGAAAATAGTGAACAACGCCACGTGCTATCTGCTTCCTGACCAATAAAACATTATCAGGTGAAGTGTCGACTCAGAATTTCGTAGTGTCCGAATGCACTGTTTATTTTAGCTAGATAATCCATATGAAAATCAAAAAATCCCTGCTACTCGTCAGTAATCAAATACCGCTCAACAAGTCAATGATTTCTATGACTTCAACTTGGAGAGAAGTCCTAGTCGAGGGGTCATCGATTGGAGTTAACAGACAGTAACTGTGTCTCCTCTCGAGGCGATCGGGCAACCTGACCATTACTCACAAGCGAAAGTGGTTGAGTGTTCATATACGATAATTCGGCCGTGTCTAACGTGAGGTCAATGGCGCAGTGATAAACACGGTTGCCTCATGAACAGCAAGTCTGTGGTTCAAGTCTCGTTAGTGGCGATGATATGCACTACTGACGAGCTCTGATGAGAGCGAAACTCGAGTCTAGTGCTCCTTTTCGAAAGGGGCTGACTAGAATGTCTATTGGAATGCGAATGCTGCGATCATTTGTGGATGATGTTCAACTTGAAATAACCTTTTTACCAGCACCGATATATTATTGACCTTTCTACTTATGTAAATATTACCACGTGGTGCACAACATCAAAAGCAAGTTCGGTTCAGATGTTTTAAAATTCAGTATTGGAATTTCCAATATATCTGCAAGAGATAAACTTACTGATAGAATGCTATACTTGTTCGTTGTGGTTCACTTTTTCAATATGTCCGCACAATTTAGTTTTGGTCATGTCAAATGTACTATTGGTAGCCTATGTACAAAAATGAAAAAGTGTCGTTGGGCTCAATTACCAACATATTCCGCGTATACATGATTCAAGTATTCTTGACAGAAGAACGTCGAACTTCAACAGTACTCTCCTTGATGTTCTGTATAAGCCCCAATGCCTCACTTCTTATGAGAAGGACATGCTTCATTTAGGAAATGACGCATTAACCCGATTAAAACTCGCTTCCAGTGTTATGGCGGCTTGAGCTTATGAATTTTCCGCCAGATTCCATACTCAGTTGCTCAGGTGTTTTAGCTTGTTTGATTACACCCAACTTATTCTGTTTTAAGTAGTAAATTTAAAACCTTCTAAGCCTGAAATATGTGAGATGTCAAATCCCCTTTCTCCAGCAAATTATAGACGACTAAATGTCACTGTAAGGTGCATGCATTTCGTTGCTTCTCACCGTCGTTCATATAAATCATGCCAACATTAACGTTTGGGACGGTGAGACGAATCAATGATTTGAGCGAACGACGTGTCAGGTTGAGGTACGCCGCTTCATTGTCACTGAGATCAGAATGAGTGCATCAGCATCTTTTATAAACAGTGATCATGTGTGTGATACCTGATTAACAGCGGTTGGATAAATTACAACATGCTCAATTGTCAGTGCTTAACAAGACCATAGGTGGAAGATAGGGTGTAACTGCATGACATTTTGAAATATTTTACCACTGTTCACAGCATGTTTCTGCCCGGATATTGAGATATTGATCAGCTTTGCGTGATCCTCTGCAAAAGCTGTTTGGATAGATGCTCCACTTTTCTCTATCATAAGCTTCGGTCCGTTCCACCAATAAATGCTTCACCGGAACCGCAGGTGAAATGATAAACGACATGAGAGGTAACGTTTTCAGAGAAAGAAGGATCAGCGTGGTGACAGTACTGCTGCAGGTGATGACTAATGAACGCAATTTCGCCTCAAGGTACTTGTGACTAATGCAGCCTCCTACATTCTGCTTATATCGTTAGTACTTTGGTCTTCATGTAAGAACGGTTGACAAATGTAAAATAAAATTTGAGTTGTGTCATTACATGTGACTTGCTGTTCATATGACCTTCATAACCACTTCTCCATAGGCGTCATTCGGTCGTTATAAGCGTACGAACTACTACATTAGGTGTATAGTTTGAACGTAATATGTGTTGTGTTCATGTACAAGCATGAATATTCTTGGTTAGTCGTAGAGCGTAGAACACGAGGAATATGTTTTTGATTATGTACTTTAGGGCCAATTTATACGAAGGGAATTAAAAAACTTAGACACTTGACTGGCAAAGTCAAAATCACAGCACTCATTCGCAGTTCGGGACACAAGAGAAATTCATGTCTACTGTCTGGGTGGGTGTGGATGAGGGAACAATCTGGTTCGTCTGAAGTTGGGGAAGTTGTAAAGCTTGTACGAAACGTTTTTTATGAAAAAATCGTTCCCTTAGACAATCAGTTAACGAGTACTTCAGCCGGTGCGGAACTTCATTGATTGACTACCTTCAACTAATCTAATCAAATTTTGTCGATTAACTGAAATGCCCAAAACTGTTTATTTAATGACCATTCCAGCCAAGCCGTCACAAAACGGAACTGACGGTTGTTATGACTTTGGTTCTGATAACAAAAGAACGGTAATCCATAATTTGTTTAGACAGCTGCCTAGTTGTTTGATTGATTTATTATTGTGTGCATTAGGACTAAGTCTATATCTGCGTCTTGTGATTAACCAAGCCCTTAGTGACACAGCTTGGAACGTTTGTTTAATCGATTGACACACACGCTAGTTCACCTACTCCTCGGCTGCGTCTCTTCTAAACGTGAGCAGGATATCCACAACATTTTTCAACACTTACGCTTAGCTAATTTAGCAGCCATGTTAATCTTAATAACTCCGTCTGGTTAACCACATTCTTCGTGTTGTGGCAACGTTCGTTGAGTAGTCTATTATGACGTTTGACGTAAGTATGCGGATTAAGTTCCATTTATTATTTAGGAGAAAAAGATTACACCTTGGTCTGCCCCTCTAGCTTTTAAAAATATACTCTGTCTTAGAAACCTGTCAAGGGGCCAGTGCATGTTCATATGAAATTGATAAAATCCCTTTTTCACTTTTGGTTCTCATATCTGGCAATTTCAGTTAATCAATACATTCCTACATACTTTTGAAATTGTATCGACTAAATGAAGAATCGTTGGAAATATTTATACGCGTTAAAACTAAACAGCTTCTTAAATGTTTTCAAAAAAATAGAAGGTTAACGCGGGTTTACTTGTTCCGAGCCGCTTAACCAAATGATTATCTATACTTTGTAGCACTGGACACTTCGCATTTACTCACCAAGACGACAAGATGACAGACGTTACGAGATATTGAAATTCAAGCCAAACATGCTGAATGAGTACTAATTACAATACGAGCATATAACATATGCGCCTGGAGAAAGATTCACACAGAATAGATTCAAGGTCACAAGCAACCAGCATGTAAGTCGGATGGCCTGATTCCGTGTTTTTCTTTACACAACACGGATTCTCTCTGCTGGGTCAACATGGCTTAACTGATAGCCAAAAATTCAGGTTGAAGTTGGATGCTGAACGATCTGATGACGTTCATTTTGTATCCCGTCTACAGAAGATTTTCCATCATTGATGACGCCGGATTTTATGTTCATCCTACTTTTGCTGACTGAATCAGGAAAACCATCTAAAGATTAGTCGTTCTCACCGATCTGGTTTGCTCAAGTAACCAACGCCATCATCACAAATGATATATCTGAGTGAATGATACCAATTGTACTTAGTAGATGACGTTTATTCCCAGGCCACGTATATCCATTTTATTGTTGAACGAAGGGTTAGTAGCATTCGTTCGGTTTAACTGTGTAATGCTAGCAGTCTAAACTAAGACTGGATGAAAACGGTTTGCATTGGTCGGTTATAAAATATCATTTGTTGTAAGTGAAACATTTTCGACAACTTTTGACATTTCTTGACAGTAGATAGAATGAAAATAATTCAGAAAACGCGAATCTTAAAGGGGTTTTATTAATAGTTTACAATATAAAACATGGTATTTACTATTGTACATACAGAACTCAGTGTTTGCCTTCTTTTTTTATCGCGCTTGGGGTAAAAAGTTGTTGACGTGAGATTAGGAGTGCACTGATGCCCGTAACTGCCATCTGCTTGCGTTTGATTTATTGATCGGAATCACAACTGAGCAACGATGGGTTACTAACTTTATCTGAAACAGCTAAGACATTTATGTGACTGTATTTATAATCGGCTCTTTTCGTTCGGTTTGACTCAACTGAACTATACTAGTAATTGATAAACGGAAACAGTATGAAAGAAAACACGGGCTTAAAAGACAAAACACCTACTGAAATAGTTTATTAGAAATTATCTGGTTAATGCAAAGTTTCACTTGTCAGGCTGATTCCTAAATGACTGTTATAACGAGTAACGTTTAAGTCCGTCTTAATATGAAAGAAAACTGCTTTGTAGCCAATCAGCCGCTGTATTTTAAGTTAAACCCAAGCAAGTATACCAGTCATGTTTTCGTCACGGGTTACTGATGAATAGTCAGGGATTTGGTTTATTTCAACTTGACCATCATCCACAAGTGTTTGCAGCTGTTGCATTCCAATCGGCCCCTTTCGAAAAGAAGCACTCGACTCGAGTTTCGCTCTCATCAGATCTCGTCAGTAGTGCATATCATCGCCACTAACGAGACTTGAACCACGGCCACGCTGTTCATGAGGCAACCGTGTTTACCACTGCGCCATTGACCTCACGTTAGACAGGACCGAATTATCGTATATGAACACTCAACCACTTTCGCTTGTGAGTAATGGTCAGGTTACCCGATTTCTTTGGAACCGGCATCCACGAATTAGTAATTTTCTTTCGTTCCGTAGGCATCCAGTGCATTTTCCAGTGCAGTGAGAAGGAAATTCAAGATCCGTTTGTTTCGCTCCCGGGTTTTGTTCTATCTCTAGTTGTTCAAGTGTTTAGAAAGTCTATTTGCCCTTATTGACCTAAATGCCTTCTGTAAAGAAGTATCGGTTGACAAGATTTGAAAACAGTCCACCGACAAGTCCGGTATTATTATAGTTAAAAAATTCGGCATTACAGTGCACCAGCGAAACAAACCTGAGAAGAAAGCGTACGTCTGAAAAAAGGCACATCAAATAGACCATTTGTAATGATCAAGGGGCTATTATTGTTTGTACTGTAAAAGTATCAAGTGCTCCACATACAAGATTGTTGGTGATGTCGTGGGCTTTCAAAATTTCCACACGATTTCTTTCAAAAACATTCATCTCTTTATAAAAGAGCTCAACTAAGGGATCCTCGATGTTTCGAGATTTTTGGATTTGGTTCAGTTGTACAAGACATCGGTTCATGTAAAGCAAGTTTGGGACACAGAAACAAACGCTTCATTCCCGGAAATTCGAAACTTATTTGAATAAAACTTTGTGATTTCACTGTTATTTTTTACTTGGACGAAATTCAGGCTTATCTACTTAGATCAGGACGGTCCGTCTACCTTCTCACCTTGCAGTCATTCGGTCAATGTTTTGAAATCTTACTGCGGTTTCAGTTCACAACCATACATTTACGTAAAGTTTCCTTTAGTCCGAAATCAATTTAAAACCTAATCTCTATCCTCTATGGCAGTGTATACGTCTTGTACGATGTTCATATCTAATGGAAAAGACTATCAAGACGGTACATAATAGAACATTTAGTCTACTACTTTTTTGAAATAAAAGTACCTGTTTCCCAATGCTGATCCAACGATCAGACGGTGAGAAAGTTCATTTCCTTTAATAATATAAACTTTTGTCAATAACTAGTTTCTGATGACTTAGAAGATATACCACATTCCTTCAAAATCGTTGGAGGTTTGACTGGCTTAATTTGATCTTTTTACGTTTATGTTATAAGACTGTGGAAGTAACACCGAAACAAGACAACTACCGTCCACGATGACAGCCTTAATGTTTATCTGTTATCAATCATGGTGTAAAAACTTCTATATTAACGTAACAGACGAACGAAATGCATATGGTGCTTACAAACGTGATGTGGATGTCAAGCTATGTCTGAAGATGTTGGTTAATACTTGGTGTGTGATACTAACCTGTAGACGTTTTTGAATCCTAATTATTAATTTGATTATATGGTTGTTATAGCGCCCTTTTTTTCTGTCCAAAACTCGAATGTTGCAAACCATCGAAAGAATACACTGGTTTGTTTTCGATATAATGGTGAGCTTGACAGAAATCGAACTCTCCTTTTTGTGATTAGTAATACGGAAATCGCGGTCCCGGAAAATACTGCAGCTGTCTCGTGATATGCTCCCAAGATAAGCCGAAAGACGACTACAAAAATAGCTTTGTTCCGCTCCGAAACGTCGCAGTATTCATATGGAAGGTAGTGACCAGAAAACATTCCCGAATCATTAATGAGAATGACAGTTTAGGAGAAAAATAGTTAGGGTCACTAATGAGCATAGATGAATAAAAAGTCGGATGGGTAGAAAACTAGCCAAGGTCACCTCTCGACCGATCTGAACAGTTCCGCTAATTACGACTGAGTTAATCGTTTCATTTCTCGAGGACGGAGGCGGTTTTGGATGGGAAAAATGGACGTCATAACAATGGTTGGTATGCTTTTTACCTTCATCCAATGGTTCATGGGATTTGAAAGAAAACTGTGCATAATTGAAAATCTCCAGAGTAGTCATCAGATGAATGGTGTAGCGAACACGCTCGTTTTCGGTTATTCGTCATCAGGCCAATTGCATAACATTCGTGTGAAGCAGAGTCGTCAGAGCGAAACGAACAAGAATAGGCAGCAAGTTCGATGGAGGTCATACACGTCATCTGCACACAGGAGGACAACGTTTTGATAAGACGACATCACAATTATGACGCAACTGTAACCATGGCGCTTTGATCGGTCGTGGTGCGACTGGTTGGCCATGGCAACTTCAACGCATGTGCGCGCAAGAGTGGATTATTCAGTCGGATTCTGGTCACCTCAGGTGTGGCCAAAATTCGACATCTGACAGCTTTTGAGTGATCGCCGTTGGCTCAGCAGATCAAACGAAAAGAGGAGACCAGGTTGGCAGAATGATGCATGTAAACGAACTGGACTTGAGCAGTTTTCGGAAATGAGTTACTACGTTATGAGCAAGTGGCTTTGGTTTAACGGTCAAATGTTTCGATCATTTCGTGTTTTTGTCACTGCCAGTCTTGTGAGATTATCACTTTGAAGATGTTTTCATTCACAATGTCATCATTCTAAGTGTCCAGATGAATACTATCTTACATGAGAATCCATCTTTCCTGTCCAAATATTTCCATTGCATTGTGTATAATATTTCACGCTTTGATAAATATCACAGGAAGCAGGAACGGCGTTGCGCAGGATACGAATCATGTGGCTGACACTTGCAAATTCACAACACATCTGTCCATTGACAGTGATGATTAACTGGTAGAAAATCGAAAAAAATTGAAGTGCTAATATGAACCATACTAGCGCGGGAGCCTTTCACCAGTAAGTGAAATAATATATTCGAAAATTAAACCCTTTCTGTAAAATATTTTCTGATTGTGGAGTAAAATAAACTTGAATTACAACCGCTGGAATGCAAAAGTGTTTGACAAGGTAGTATGAATTACAGAAATCTTGGCAATTTCTGCGACCATGATTTAACTAACACTTTTGTTATTTTCCTAGATGTTTACAAAAATATTAACAGCTTCCCTCTTAGTGACCAAGGAATGATATTTCTTTTGTGTTTGCCAATTTGTCTTCACCGATATTCAAGAAATATTTGACGTCACCGATGTCGTTGTGCGAAGATAACTTTGCAAACGATGATTGCGTAATGAAAAAGCATTCTCCCGACGTGGTGGAACTATAAGCCCAGATGAACCCCTAGATACCATTATACTAGACTATAAAATAATCACAACCCTGAAGGTAGAATTTGTTTTATCTAGTCAAAGAGATGAATGGTGTGTGAGCCGACGTTCTAACTTATTAGCCATATCCAAACGACGCTAATATAATTAAGCCCTTATCGGTCGGTCTCACGTTAGCAGACGCATTTCCGTATCAAATTGAATATGTCCTAATAACGAGCTGGTGTAAAATAGAAGGATTGCACATGATAAGGTAGTACTTAGAAGGAGTGAGTTTTATGGATTTACTGTTAACAGTGTGTGACGTTATGAACATCCAAGCCGTTTCGGACCTATGTAAGCAGTTAACAGCTATGCAACAATTTTTCGTTTCAAACCTGAATCAAACAACCAGAGTGTAACTGTCTGAGCCGATAACCACTGTATTTCATAGTTAATATCGGGCAGACACAAGGAGTATTGATATATTGTCAGTTCGGCGCAAGCCGACTGGAATTACTCCTGCGCAAATGAACGTGCTGTCGCCTATGATGACACGATTGCCTCAAATGTTTGGCGTAATGGATGATTGCAATGATGCGGCAAATATTTCAACCATTAAAAGTTCATGGAAAGTTAGTTCTACCCCAAAAATAATTATTTGTGAAGGCAAAGCATTAGTATTTCAACACGTTAACAGTGGTTTTGTTGTGAATCTTTGTGATGCAAATAATATTCTTCCCTTAGAAATGAATCTTTGATGTTTCATGCTACATTGCAACAGTACAATGTTCCCCTACACAATTACGAATGAGGACTTGTTCAGGTGGACACAAGGGACAAATTATATCACAGGATAAAAGTGGTCCGTTGCACTGGACATGCGCACTCCAGAAATTACCCCCCGTGCCGATAACTCAAAAACCACATGATTCAGATACTCACAAACTTCCCGTGGAAAGTATGAGCAGTGTTCATATTATATTTTCACACTCTTAAAATTGTCAAAGGAGCAACTGTTGTCAATATTACTAGGTTGTAAAATATGTTGTTAAAACAGTTTTTTCTAGGGATTTCCGGTTTACAATATAGCGTGAATATTTCGTTATGAAACAACTATTTGCAATGGAGACAGACGCTGAACAATAATTTTCAACCTTACCTAAGTGGAACGCTTTGACGAAACTTGCTTGCAACTCCTTTTCGGTTCGAACTAAATGAAGAGATGGAATATTTATCACGCAGGTTAAAATAGAACTGACTTTGGGATCAACGTTCATGGCTAATAAAGAAAGGAGAATTATTCGATGTTTGATTGGTAAAATTTATTAATTTCCGGTTGAACACGTAAGCCAAAACAAGGCCGCGTGAAACTATTTTCGTCCTTGTTTGCATAGGACGCATGAATATTGCAGCTGTGTGCGCCTGCATTGTGATCAACACTTAAAATACTCACTACTTTTTACACAAGTCTATTGTTTGTCGAATGCTTATTATTTTCGATGCCTTGCAGGCATTTTTGCGGAATTTTCTCACACGTTTGCTTTTAGTTTTAATCAGCCGTGGCAAAATCGTTATGAAAACCCGCCTACTTAACTGGTGTTTCAAGCCACACAAGTAATTTCACATGTTAATTTGTACTGTACATTGATGTGTTGTATGAACAGTTGTCTTTGAGTTTGAAATGCATACTTACCCGCTAGAAGGCTGTATACAGCTTGCAGCTTCCTGGATGTAAGGTCTTACGGTTTATAAGAATTAGAAAAACATGGAAACTTGGATTTTTTAATCAGTAGATGGATAGGTTTGTCATCCGCGATAAAAACGATGTCCTTGCTGCAACAAAAAACCACCCTCAGCTTACTACAAGGATGACTACTATTAGTCTAATCTGTTACATTCCAATTGCAGAAAGTTGACGAAACTTTATAAATTAGGCTATTTCATCCACTTAATACTTTCGAAGAACGCTGGTTATTTGTTGTGTATAACATGATCTTCTTGGTAAATGTTACAATCCCTGTCGGTTAAACCGAACGGATGATCATTTTAGTTTACTAGTGGAATGGTTGTAAAACAGCCAATTTTTCTGCAGTATCTTCGTTAACTTCTAATTTCCGCGGTAATTGCTTTTTGTGTAACAACTTAAGTACACGAAACACAACGTCTGAAATACTCAATTAAAACAAATTTGAACCAACACTTAACTGAAAACATTAAAACTAGTAAATTATGTCGAAAAATTGTCTCATTGTTTGTTACAACTTGTAAAAGTCTACTTCCTGATTTCAATAGGAATGTATGCTTTTCAACAGAGATTTTGGCTTTTCACTTGGAATGTTCAACAATTCTTGTAATGGCTAGTAGTTCAGCTTCTCCATACACCGAAAACTTTCCCTTTCGGTATCACTTCTTGTGCTGATGTCCTAATGATTCTCACTGGGGTTTGGGTAAGGAATTTTTACTGACAGGGATTAACCTTTGACATTTTTCTATAAATCCCACGGTCTTTGATTTGATACATATATTAGAACATCAGCCTGCCAAAAGGCAAATTGTAATAGTGCAGTTGGATTTTCGTGTATTAAAGTGAAGTCCAAATATCATTCAATAATGCCAATTTTGTTGTTTCTAATTAAGGACGTTATCCTGAAAACAATATAATGCCATTGGTATATATATGCGAAGTGAAGTACTCCAATACTTATCTTGGTTCATGTTAATCTAACGACAAGTTGCCATGTCTTTCACAATCAACTTTGATTTATGTTTCAATGATCACTCAAACAAACGTAATGTTCTGTTCAGTTTTTTGGTGTTATATTTGTTTCGAATTTCAAATGACTTTCTTCGTTCTGTTCAGCCGGAATTTCGCGGTTTCTGTGCTCTAGTTACATAAACAGTACTAGATAGCCTTTTTGCAACGAAACATAAGTGTTTTCTTGCGCCTGTTTGGGCGACCAACCAATGTGAATTTAAGGTTGCTGAGTATAAACTGACAACCGTTTTCGCCCGTTCAAATGCCTGAGAGTCTCACGTTTTCCCGCGTAGATATGGACAATAATCTTCGACGTCTTCTGGCCCAAGTGATGCATTGCTTATAGCATCGTTTAGGTTCTAGTGGTAAAGTGTCACTCAACGAACTTTGGTTTGAGGTAACTGATGTGCTGTAGTCATTCAATCCGCAATTTAAGGCACGTGGAGCATTGACCACCTCGTCGCCAGCAAAAGCATCGGACAAAACAACAGGATAGCGATCATATTGATTTGTTTGAACTTCGGAAGCATAAAGTAAATCAGTAACCTTTCACGTTAATTCTAGCGTCTTACAATTGCTATTGATTGACTCGCGGTTTAATTACACAAGCCCTTGGAGTAAACAAGGTATCCACTGTCCCACTAGGCAACATATGAATGTGGTAGTGCTGGAGGTGTTTTAGTGACAACCCATATATTTTCTAATCACTTAAAACCATTCATTAAATGTAACCACGTTGGCCAAGTTTCATAAAATGTTCTTAGTGAAACTACTTTCCAATTTACTGTACGGCTTGTGAAAAAAATCAGTCTGAGAAGAAGTAAATAATTTAGTATGTTGACCCCAAGTCACATCGGCAGATTGCAGTGTTA
Source organism: Paragonimus skrjabini miyazakii (assembly GCA_014338405.1). Classification (NCBI taxonomy): domain Eukaryota; kingdom Metazoa; phylum Platyhelminthes; class Trematoda; order Plagiorchiida; family Troglotrematidae; genus Paragonimus; species Paragonimus skrjabini miyazakii. Next base: position 254,047 of record JTDE01000174.1, on the reverse strand, counting down.
ATTAACAAATGCACATTATTATGTCGCCATTGGTGAGGCGGTAACAATAGGCGGAGGCAAGTTTTTTCTTCTTTCGAAAAATTCCTGGCAGCGAACCGAGCTAGTTGTTTCCATGAACTCAGTTTTTACCGACACACTGGATGGTAGCCATGTTTCCTTATGTGTGTTGAATATGATTTACTGCATATCTTTCTACCTCAGAATTAATTACATCCAGTTAACCAACCAAGTATACAAGGTATGGTTTTGTTCATAACGTTGCCAAACTTTTCTTGCAAATGAAAATAGTTTGTAAAATTTTATGATTAATTCCAAGTTATTCGTTTTACATACCTAGGCATATATAGATGCAGTTTAAAACCTGACGTGGTGTCGGTTGTTTTGAAAAAAATTATGATATCTCTGTCGAAAATGAAATGTTATTAAATTTGGGTTACGGTAAATGGTCGCCAACTGAGCGTTATTCATGCTATGGGACGTTTAGCTCTTTCTGACTGCCCTAACACTATTTGTCATAATTTGCTGGACGCATACATAAGGTTTATGTTACCGTGAATTCTAAGTCATCTAGAACCTTGATACAGTTTGGATTGTTGCAACTATCTTGAGGGTAGTCTGGACATCCGCACTGAACTACGATCCCCCATACCCAAATATATACAGTAAAATGAGACGTAACTCATTCACTATATTGTAGTGCAACTCTTCCTATTAATCAAAAATACTCTTGTTTTACTAAATTCAGATAGCTTGTGAACAATAAGCAGAAAATGAGAAGTAGGATTAACTTTGGTTACCGCAGTACTTAAATAAACAAATACCATTTTTAGTGGACATTTTTATTTCAACCAGATGTACATTTCGTTTTTTTTACAGCTACTTTCCGATTATTTCAAGCGCACTCACTCAGAAAAGAAACATCTGGTAAGTCTGATATCCCGTTGTATATTATGACAGAAGGAAACCATATGTTCCGCATTGAAGATATTTCGACTTTATCTGAGGGAAATAACAATAACTGATATGGTTTGACGTAACATCGCGTAAAGTCTTCATCATCGTGAAACCAGCCTGAATGGTGATTGCATACCAGGAAATCTAAACAAAGACTTGATTCCGATATAAATCTTTTGTATTCTAAAATATATCCATGGTTTTAACGAACGTCTAAATCTATCTACCACCTAATTCGCCTAACTCCATTAAATGATGATTTGCCTAACCTCACTGAAGATTATGTGATTTAAGTCGTGCAGATAAAGTTGATTTTTGATTTAGTCATGATGTTTAGCTGCACGTTCGTTTCGCACGTGCTTACTGTTTACACCGAGGTTGTCGTCATATACTGTTGCTTCAATCGATGCATATCTCCAGTTTATCACCACATCATGAGGTTATTGAAGGATAAACCTGTCTGTGCTGATTCTTCTGAAGTCATTTCCGTTAAAGCCAGTACTCGTATTGTGTTACCATTACAGTTGCCTCCTACCATCCTGCTTTGTAGCTACGTTTTCTGACTGTGATTACACAAGAAATGTGATCTGTAAAGGCCGGAGATTTGTTGAGATTATTACTGAAAACAGAAGAATAAAACTCCATCACAATGCTTTTGACGGCCAGACAGCTACGTATGCTTGAAAACGTTCCCAGCAAGATAAAATTGGAATATAAGTTTACATGCTGTGTGTCTAACAAAGTGACTTTCACGAGACTATCACTTAGCCAACACTATGCGCACGTATCTCTAGATCACGTTGAATCTTGCCTACTGTGTTTCTAAATTGCGCCTTTTGCATTCGACCGTAGGAATGTGTTTCAGAAATTTTTGTTTCGACACATGTAGTCATCTTCTTTTGCTGCATATGCTTCCGTTTGTATATAGGTGTAGTGACATCTACTTTGACATGACGGATTGACGGTTATGTTGGTAGATGACTGAGCACACCGTTACATGTTTATTGCGGTCAGTGGTGCAAACAGGTGGCCAGTTAAATAACTGGACAATAAACACAAGAGAAATAGAAGCAAGGTATGTAAGTTAAGCTCACAATTTCTGTCGCATTGTATGTTTTCACTGTTGTCACCAGTAAGACAAAATCCACCAAGTTTGGTTGTCAATAAAGCGTTGCGGATCAAACAACGTTAGATAATAGTGTGTATTCAAAGGACTGTTTTGTTTAGATGACTCAGCTTGCCCTCTTTATCTCCTATGCACTTTGGTTACGTGCGTTGTTGTGTACACTCAGGTCGATATTAAGTAACCAGAGAATAAACGTGGTGATAGCACAAAACACCAGCGCTATAGTTGTTCTGGTGAATACAATAAGCAGAGCTGTGTGATTTGAGATTCAAATTTCTGTCCAGCAACGAACAGTCAGTCACCAGCCTGAAATTTTAAGTTGAGCGATATCTCCCTACAGTTTTTAAGACGTAGCAATAAGCTTTCACGAAATATTATCAAAAGGTCGAGTATCTCTGGCCATAAAATGATGAACCCACTGACACTCTTCTGACTTGGAGAGTAAAAATTCATAAGTTCAAATGGCTTTCTGAAAAAAACGATGTATTCATCCAGGCTGTGAGAAAATTCACAGTCTTTTCGCGGAAGTGGCAGGCTTTTTCTTTTCAGTTGCTCAACCAGGCTGGAGATTTTACACTGACCGATATTATGTTACTTGAAATGATTACGTCTTGATGCATTGGAGAGGGTTGGGAAGAACAAAATGTGCAATATTACACCGGATTTGGATAAACTAGGTACGGTTATACCAGGTGAAATGGTTCCGTCTATTCTTGCCATTGGATAAATCAGCACTCTATAGTGATTATATGACGGTGGATAATAACGTCTCAATGACATTTTACCCATCTGAGGCCTCTATAACACTATTATATCTATCTCACTACTGTCTTTGGAATCAGCAATGATGCCTATGTTAGGTAAAGAGACGCGTATTTTGTACTGGAGTGTCGTTTTCTCGAGTTCCTCAGGTTTGTTTTTAAATTTAGTGCAATATCTTTGACAGGCTATTTCACACATTATAAAATGAAAGAGATTGCGTTAAGTATTTCTTGTGTCCAACAACCAAACTCAATGGACATGTGTAGACTAAAGCTTTTGTTGATAGATCAAATTCTGCAGTTCCATTAATGTCTGTTCTGCTTCCTCCAAGAAGCGGCGATAAAATGTCACAATAAATGTCCATGGGCAGGTCCCTCATTGTCAATACGTTTTCTAACCCAACGCATCATAATATAGATATTTTTTCACGGTCATTGTTGAGTAATTTTTTCTCTCGTAATCAAATGAGTACAGAGAATGGTAACCAGTTGATTGGTTTCTGTAGATGAAATCCACTTTATTCTGATGGCGAGTGATAAAAGCTGCACAGTATTCTCTGTATTTTTGAAAAATCAGAATATAACACTTGGTGGCAATGTTAGAACGATTCGACTTTAAAATTTTAACGCTGTCGCCATTCAATAATCAACCACTGATAATACATTGTTGCAGTTACCAACAGTTTACAATATCCACGGCTTATTAGTAAAGTCTTGTTTCTGCTCATCATTGGTTTTGGTTTCCTTCATATATAATCCATTCTCCTCCGGAAAGTCCTGAGCACACTTTACAGTTAAGGCATGTTTATGACACGATTTTAGGCATCAATCACCCTAATTCCAGGTTCGCTGTTTGGTTTACTGAACGTTCTATCTGAAACGTCAAAATTGTCGCCTCCCTGCTGTTTGTCACTCAGTGCTTGTAAGCTTTTATATTCCCACGTGACGTCGATGTTACGCAAATATTTACATCATCAAACGCTGAAATGCTTATTTGCATGTGTGTCTTATTTATTGTGATCATCAACTAGCTCTGCGTGCGGAAACAAGAATGAAACGAAAAAAATTTATTTTTTAATGAAACTTATCTTCTACAACACAAATGGAATTTAGTTCATTTGTTCGAAATGTTTGATTGGAACCTCTTTTAGACTTCCAAGAAAAGTCATCTAAAAGATGAGGGGGTTATTATTCATAGGTGCCATAAAGTAGGTTAGAGGATTGCTTTCGGATAAAGCAACTGGAACTGAATTCCCTGACATATACATTTTTATCTGATTACTTAATTTCACTCAGGAAATTCCTTAACAACTCAGTGGACATTTATACTTTCTGCCTGATAGCAACCAGACATTCACTAGTTAATCAGCTTAAGCTTTTGTAAACAGTATTCACAGTTTTTGTCTACTTTTATCCACGATACATAGATCCTGGTGATTCTTATGATTAAAACTGTCTAGGAAGTGCGTTGAATGCATCGGCAGAAATGTTTAAGGCATTTGAATGAGCTGTGACTGTCACGCACTGAAGACTGAAATGCTGTTCAAGCGAATTCATTTCATCTCACAACTTAGTCGAAAGAAGTAAGACAAACGGACAAATTAGAAACAATTTTATTTTTGTAAACTTGTTTGTGCAAATAATGATTTGCATTGCTACTTTCAACAAACTGATTGAAAAATTTTAACTAATTTAGCAACCTCATTTATAGAAATCATACGCCTTTGAAGCAGGAACGTAATTTTGCAATATGAAGAATAACAAATTATCTGGAGTAAACTACACTTATTATTGCGACTTATTCGGCGCGAAACCACCACCGTATCACCGGGTGATCGGAGGAAGCAAACCGGAAGGCAAAACAACTGCCAAATATAGTGGTTTTGAAGTTTAGCGAAACAAGTGTCGAAGTGTTCAGCAATAGTCATGTACGGTTTACCTTTGGACTTTCGCTAAATATTAAAGTAGGACTCATTCCAAACAGGCTAATTTATTTCGAAATTGGTGTGTCCGATTAAAAGAGTAATTATTGCTCCACTCACACCACGCCACTGATATTGTCTACTTTTGACCTTTGGATATCGCTTTCAGCTATCAATAACTATCCAGTAGACTCCGATAGAAAAAAGTACACACGTCGGTAACCAAGCTGACTGGACCTCAGAGCATCCCAATTGGTCAAACTGTGAGCATTAGTTTAAAGTTCACCTCGTGATCGTATTGTATACAATGTGAAAGAAACTCATCTGTGATAAACGACTTCAGGCATTTTTCGCGGACATTCAACAAACATGTACTTCGCCACAGTTATTATGATTATTCTCGATTTGACTGAAAAAGGATTCTTTAATTTGATAAATCACACCAATCCCATAACTTCTTCAGATTACCTCTATACCAAATGATCACTGATTCAATTACACACGCTTCCACTGTAGCCAAGCTCTGACTGTACAGTTCAGCTAGACAACGTGACAGTTTAACGTGAGCAATTAACACGGGCACATGAAATCATGCGCAATAATCGATTGGAAGAAAAAGTGCAATCATTTAAGCGAATTATCCCTATCTGGAGACAGCCTGTATTTTTACCGTTAAATACCTAGTGATATCACATACTTTTAAAAGATTTTGCTGTCATTTTGATAGAAGGTAGTTGAACGGTCCGACGGCCTGTTTGCCACTGATGGTATCTTACACAGTTGGTGAACGTACTACCTGCATTGAACAATTTCTGTGTGCAACAATCGTACGAGACGACTCTATCCAATCCGGCATATAACGAGTTACGTTTATCAAAATGTCGCAGATATTTTCCGCATACATAATTTAGGTTTACCTCTCATGAAGCTAACCAATAAAACCTCTAGCGTTATATTGTTTTTATCCAGGCCGGGTCAGGTGTGATCAATTTTAATTGCACAACCCCTTCGGTTTGAAGGCGTTTTTATCCAAACACTCCTGACATAATCCCCGAGACGGCTATTACACAGCTGTAAGGGTCGTTACTGAATACTGTTACAAAATCTCACTCTTTGTACGCCAGTCAGCATAATCCCAAGGCGGCAGATTTGAAAACTATCAGAGTACATATTTATGCAGAGGCGTTTTCGTGAAGCAAACTGTTACCATCACGTAATTAAGTTTACCCTGAAGGACAGATCCAATAGTTATTAAAGTTTTCGTCAACTTTCTGTCATTAAGCAGAGAGTTTGATATAGGATGGGGGTAACCGGTTACCGCATGAGGACAGAGGAATAAAACTCCATGTACAAAAGTTATTTAATTTCTTCATTTGGTGCAAGTGATAGCCCGTATGGAAACATCATCTCGAGAGGGACACTTGTGAATAAATTTCAGGTAAGTATTGTGAGAGTATAAAATTAACACTTTCACGAAAGATGAGAATGTGTACACTCTTAAGAATGTAAACTGTAATAAACTGCTCAAGGGCATACAAGTGACTATTTGATGCTGAAGGCTTATTCCGAGGTTTTGTTTGCCAAATCGGAAATATATCGGAGTACAACCACAAACCAACACTGAAAAACAAAAATTGCCGCAAGAATAAAGGAGCATATGATTTAGTTCTGACTGTCATTTCGAACAGAATCTGAAAAAAACCCATAAGAACGATTTCGGAGATTGCAACTAATTGACACCAAAATCACATCCAGTTTGACAGTATCGACTAACTAAAGTCATAAAGCAGTGGTTTGTCTCAGTTAATTCGCACATTAATCGTGAACTGCAAAAAATTTGGTATGCGGTCCACAATGAATCAATGTCAGCTTTATCTAATCAAATGACGAGATTGTTGAAAAACTCTGACAAAACGTGATGCAGCATGCCGGTGTGTGCAATATACTGTGTTTAACAGAAAATGAGGTGTTTACCGTAGTTTTGCTACATATTTTCTTGCCTGGTTTGCCAACGAGCTGAGGTCTAGTTATCAGTTCTTTCCTCGTCTGCCGTATATTAGCTCATTTCTGAAGCATAAAGAATTTTTGAACGAACTAGTGAAGTAATATTATCATCTTTTAGATATTTTTATCAACACTGCTCACACCGGTCATTTTGTTGAGTCCGTACTCACAGGGTAAACATAGTTGGTTGGAAGGTGTTACGGTATATGGGGACTTTGAGAAACACCCACAGGGGACCCCATTATATGCTGAGACTTATGTGATCAGTCATCCAAAGTGTATAAAGCTTTCCAAGGAGAAATTACAGGTGAGTTGTATTTCAGTGAACGACATAAACTGTCAGCTTTATGATATCAACAATTCCCTTAACATTGCCAACAACTTTGGTTAACAAAAATATATTCAAAAGACCTCAAATGTTACTGATACTGATAAGTACAGAAAAGTGACCCATGGTGTTGTTCAGACTACACTCATTGATAAACGACATTTCACGAGTTTAGATATTGAACGAAATAACAACAAACATCACTAAGATGGCAACATTTACAATGTATCACGTTCGAGAGTCTTCTTAAGTCTCTAAAACTATCATAAAATAGTTGATTCGTTCTGCTGAGCAAACGATCAGTCGAAGGAGGAACAGAACGTGAAACTAGGGGTTGTCAATTGCGAAGCACATCCTAGACACAGGTAGTTCACTGTGTTACTATGGTACTCAAACCCGAAAGTCTGGTCATCAGTGAATCTGTGCCGATCAAACAAAGAAAGCTAGTGTTGTATGGGCAAAAATTGATGGTTCATACCGTCCACCTCTTTTGCTATTAACCAAAATTCACTTTGTTCTGCTATTGTTGTCATGCGCCCTCGTTGTGTATTCTGTTTGTATTTAGTATGTGGCTGACAAGACAACTCGAAATGTTAACATCCCGCAACGTTTATCTTCTTACTGTTCTAACGAATTGGATCAAGGGAACCCAGTGCTCTAAATATCACAAATAAATCAAGCCATAAAATGTAATATCACTTTCCAGTCTGGCCCATTCTCACCGTCATCAAATAATTGCCATGTGACAGTTGTGAGAAGCACTAGATTTAAAGGTACATATCTAGTCTTGCTTCAATCAACCTGATCAGATTAGTGCAAGACAATACCGATCCGAAGATTTAAATTTTGGCATGAAAGTTTTCAAAAATAACATTGTGTACTTTATCTATACCGCTTGTCTAACACAAAAATGAAACTGTTGCGTGACAAAAAATATTAACTATACAATTACTATTGAAAAGTAACTGAAGCTGGCCAATGCGTGTAGACTCTGTTGGCGGAAAATCGATTCGTCAACAAGCTTAATTACTTTCTATCTTATAGTATGGTGTCTCTGTTTAAAAATTTTGGTAAACAATTTATCAGTCTTTCCAAAAAGAAAACTGTTACAACGACAAATTTTATCAGAAAACCTTCGGTTTCTGTTACATTTCCACGATAGAATTGATCGACGTTTTTCGTGACAACTAATTCAGTTCTCCGCTTTAATAAATGCTTGCCATACACATCAGATGAAACGATGTGGTTAATATTTAAACGTACCAAATGGCAGCAAACAGTAATTATACACTACTTCAAAAGTACCTTTTGAAACTACATCTGTTGCACAGATTATCACACATAATTTATCAATATCTTCATCCATATGTTCAGCTATTCTTATCCGTCCAGTGTGGTTATTTAAAATCAGAGAAGATACAACGTTAATCCATATTTTATTTATTAATGGGTGCCTCAGGAATGACTCCTGTAAAGGTGAAAATCGTTTTGTTCAATTCTGAAATGTTTATTATTGGAACAGTTCCAGACTTATCACAGTCGCTGAGGGCACGCTTGGTCCCGACTGCTACCACAGTCGATATGCCATTAATGTTAAAAGGCGGACGTTAGCGTAGATTGTAACAAATGACTGACAGTCAGAAATTCCTCTGTATGCATTGTGATGTCCACATGGAAGACGAAATACTGAATTTTCAAATCAATATAGCTATCCAAGATGGAGGTAACATGCGTCAACCATGTAGATCGAAAGGACACTGAAGTCCTGTTTTGTGTGCTTAACTATAATGCCAATTATAGAGCAACAATAATCGACCGACAATGCTTGTTGACTGTCTGTCTGCTAACAGACATACTCATTGTCCCAACTCATGAGCTTGATTGATTATATGCCGAGGATTTTGGGTTGGCGTATATTCCGTCTGGGAAACTGACAGCAATCCTGATCTCTATGTCAAGAAGTGGTACCGTACAGAACTCAAAATTGGGAGCAATGACTGCTTAAGTGATCTCCATTTATCAGCTCTTACTAGTCGTGGTAAACAGTCTCATATTGTTGTGTTGTAATTTGTCCGAAGAGCGAAAGCAGAAAACAAGTCTTTTCGGAGAACCTACTGTTCTCATGGATCCAGTGAGTATTTTGAAGTGAATCAACCAAGTATAAGAAGCGAATTCACATATTTGAGATAATCTCCAAGTCCAAGCGGCACAACCAAACAGCATCAACTCCAACTATAAACCCAAATGTGTAAATCGTTCGAAGGTTTATTTTAAAATCTTGACGAGTTAAGCCAGAGAGAACGATTGCCAGCATGCTTGATTACAACGTTTATTAAAAGTTTGAGAACTTGAAAACGGTCTAGTCGATTTTTGCTTCAATGGGATTGGATAAGTATTCTGGAACTGAACAAAAGTGAAGTAATTCTTGATGAAATATTTATGTATATTGGCGTAATAGGAAAATCTGAAATCTTCTAAACTCAAACTTTTGAGAGGTCCATAGGAGGTCAATTATGTAAACAACTGACTTTAGTTAATCCTACTAGTCTTGAAGATTTACATGAACCACATGCAGTTTATGCGTGTTTCAGGGGATGAGACAGACCGCAGTTTGGCAAAATGGAGATAGCGATGCTGGGGTCTTTTTGTCTTTTGGGGACCACCGAATAACTTTTGAAGGATTAACAAAGGAGTAAATTGTCTATTACTTAAAGCTTATTAAAACACGTGATTTCCATTAGCATTTGCTGTACTGTATCATAATGAAGAGGTGGGTAGTTTGCGTACGGTTATACACTACTTCTGAATTCCCCTTTCTCATGAACATCACGAAGCAACTCCAACATGTTTAAACAGAGATTCAGCTCTTGCCTCAATGTCAGAACTGCTCAACCGGTTAGAATAAATCAACGCGTTGTGATTTATCAACGCAAGTGAATACACTCCGGTGGTTAGATCTACCAGAATCCGGTAACGAAGAGATTCCCACTACCAGATGGCTTTTGCAAGCAAGAATTTCGCTGTAGTGAAACGAAATTGGTTACTGGTGTCAATTCCCTGAGGAATCCCAAACTGGGCAAATAAATAATTTAAAGTTGATATACTTTTGGACGCGAAACTGTCGCATAACGGAACAATTCCGGCCATATAAAATATTCAACAACAAACGGAGACTTTTGAGGAGTTGGCAGTGTAAAACGGTGCGTGTGACTCTTTGTCCATGGTTCTGTCGTTAGTAGCTACAGGTACACAGGCACATACTGTCAATACACAGAACAAACCTTCACCCGTGTGTCATCTTGTATGATGTATTTACTAAACACACAAATGTTGGATCCTACCTCTCCGTCCCAATATCGATTCGTTCCACTTTGTTCATCATGCGATATGCATGACCGAGGTTTTCTGAAGATTATCTGGAAAAGTATACAAATGTTTCGCCCTTTTTCATAAGTAGAGCCTTCTATAGAAACAGTGATCCGCCAATGGTGTACCTACACGGGATCAGACCATATTATTGTAAACATTCTAACATACCATCATACATTATTATATCCAGGGTAAATAGGTAGTCAATGGGGAGCCTATCCACTAATCTTGAAATAAATCAAAACGATTTTATTTATCCCTACCCTTATTTGTGAATATCGCGCGATGAAGAAACACTTTATCCGTTGTTCTTAAAGTAGTTTTGCTGCAATTTATAATTGTTAACCGTAGGCTGCCTCTGTATTCCGATTCTTTCGACTGGTTAGCAAGTTGGTTCTTAGCAGACAGTAATTTGTCTTCCGACTCACTTTCAAAACCCATTTAAAAACTAGTTACTCACTGCCGAAAACATGGACTGTTTTTGATTAGCTGATCCTCTCTCCACTGTACCAAAACTATTTCGGAATGACCTAAGTTGGTCTTGATTCTTTGATATACTCAATATACACGTTTTGTTGTTATCAAATACATATTTTACTTGCTAGCATCCGTCTTTAACTTAAGCCAATATGAGAAGCAAACATTTTTTCACTTGCTTGACCGTGTTAACTCCGATCCATGGCACTCTCAGTGAGTTCTTTAAATGTGACTGAGTATCAGTTTAGCCTAGTTGTTCCGGCTGAATTAGTATACAAAGTAATGCACAAATTGATACGCGGTGGATGTATTCAAGTCTGGTTAGGCTTGGACAATGTTGATATGACGAGCATTTAATCCAGGCTATTTCTGTGTAACAAAACTATAGTGGACTTACCGAATACTGAATGAGATGAAGATCAAAAGTTGTTAACAATGAACACCTCATCTGTGGGTAGGAAGGAGTGAAAGTTGTAAAATTTAATGTTGTTCGCATCCAGTACGTGAACCGTAAGCTTTGAACGACAAGAATAAACCGAGCAGACAGCAGAACGATTAGACGAGATTTCTAACCATAAGTGAACTTAAAGGTTTGAGTGAATCTTCCTTAGTGCTACATGTTGTGACCTTTTGAAAAGCAAATCGGTAAAAACTGAGGGCAGACCTGTGATCCTTAATGGGTCTGGGATTAATTTTGCATGCTCCTCAATATTTACAGAAGTTCCGGCGGAACAATCGAAAATGGTATCGTTAAGAAAATTATCCCACTAGAAAAATTTTGAAGGAGACTACCACGGGTTTTTACTTGAGTTTTATTCCATTTGGAAGTGAAACTCTCCGACTCAGTTTTCCTTATCAAAACATGCAGAGAACGTGAAAATTACATGATTCCGAACTTCGGTTTTGTTGAGATATCGTAAAAGAACACCGAAGAGAAACGTCAGAAAGTACTGTGTTGCGTTGCTTCGACAAATCCAAGAGCAACGTAATATTTTCGAAGATAAACTGGCTTGAGGGCGTACATCGGCAGCGAAACGCGATCAGTCTAATGTTTTTCTGAGGCAACTACATGGTAACTTGTAGTGAGGCTACCACACTATTCTGACGCTTATCCTGGAAAAATTTCCAATTTGTTAAGAAAAATGTTGAATGCAGCAAATGCTTACATTTCGGTTCGTATACGGTTCGACAAAAACTGATCCATTGAAAAAAGTTGGATCTGTTCAGTGAATTATGACAGGCCTTCAAAACCTCAACGGCCAACTGCGACCGGTACTGATGGTTTGTCACGAAAAGTATAAAAACTTTGCAGGGTTTATACTTTATTAGAAGACAACTGCGATGATACTTTTGCGGTCAGTTTTTGTGGTAATTTATTTCTAACCCTAATAAACGTAAAATTAACTGACTTTCGCCTGCAGAAATGTAAAAACACTCTTTATAAAACCCCTTCGGCTTGTTTCATCAAGGAACCGCATTTCAATTTGTTTTACAAATATGTTTGTGTATTACTTTCATATCATACTTTTTGAGTATTAAGTCTACTGGACCGCGTAACGCCTTCAAAACCGTTTAACTCACCAGCTCTACTGTTATCAAAAAACTATTTCATTTTTAGTTGAATAATAACCACTGTTTTATTCATGAAACCGTATATAAAGTTTTACCAACATATACATTTTAGGACTATACAACAATATGTGGACATGGTTCTCATTAGGAAAATCAGTCCATTTCCTAAAAGCACTTCTTCAGATCTACAGAGTTTATTGTAGACCGAGTCACGTTTGTTTATTATTGTTTAAACAGCTTCGTCGTTATTTTCCAGTGATCACAAGAATCACTTGGTCTGGTTTACAGATCCCTAGGATTAATTGATAGTGGTAAATATGATAAGATTTGGTGTCACAATGCTGTGTGTCTCAAAGTTATTTTAAACGAATGTCGACGATATATGACAGCACACAATTTCCCCATTTTCTAGTGTTCGCTACGTAATAGGGATCACAAATGAATGTTGTCTTAACATGCATCCCTAATAATCACGATAGAGCTTTACAACCAAACGAGTGCTCAGAGTTAGTTATGAAATATATTCGTCTCCCAAAACCGGATGATAGTTTTACATGGTAGGCCGAGTGTGTTGTAACCAATTTTCATAGTAGAATTACACTGAATTTTCAACAAGGATGTAAAGCTTCTTATTTCAAGCATGATGTACTGATTAGTTGAAGGGTCGATAAATCATTAAATGGTTTTCATTTCCTCGTAAAGATATTGTAGTTGGCTAACAAGGGCAATGTAGAACAGGTCATATAAAATTCAATCCAAACAGATATGCACGCAAGACATAACCAGTGTAACGTACAAGCCAACCTCCTTCATTCTGATTGTCCGTTACACTTACGGATCAACTTTGTTGCAACAAGGAGACACCGGAGAACAACGTTCTTCCGAAGAAGAGGATTCAGCAAAAGTCCTGTAAGAGAAAACAGTAAAAACCAGCATGAGCCAAAGGCCCAGTAAGCCATGCACACGACTTATACAAACGAAAACTTAAACGACGTAAACAACACAGCTGCACGCTTTGTTACACAACTCAAATTCAATCCGTGCGCGCTTGCTGGTATCATCCGCACGTTATCGTACATTGTAATATTCAGCAAGACATCTGTACACAATCACTGATCTCCAAAGGTTCGGATGACAAAATTTATGACGACTGATGATTGTTGTGACAATATTCAAAACTCTCCCTGCTTGCCGCAGAAGAAAGTCGACGTCAGCTCACATATAAAACAACGAATGAAACCTGTGTACTAAAAACGTACAATATTGATATTGTGTACTTATCAAACGATCCGATTCACCGTCCATCTAAAACTCCAGTCTACTGCGTTCATTTCATCTCATTAAATATCGTGTTCCATACAAATGCTGAGTCAACTGAGATGAAACGAAGCGGTGCGATTTTGTAGGTTAGATCTGAGAAAACCTCTTGGCATAGATTAGGAAGCATATGGTGCAAAGACAACCTGGTCCACGCTGCACCCACTTCACAGACAAATTAGCGTCAACAATCGAGTCGAATGTAAGAATTCAGGGTTATTTACGCAGCCAATATTCAAAGATCACTGCAGTATTTTGAAGCATTTACGTTGAAAGGTGGTGTTCAACATTTTTTTAAAGTGGCCTATTTATCAACTAACCCTTATCGTGATAACGAATTTTAACCTTGTTTAGCTCAGGACTCATTTTTATGTAACTCTCGAAATGGCAGTTTCACCTCGCACCCCAGCTTATGGATTTGCGATGACCTTTACATCATTGTGGACTAAATAATGTGCGAACAAACTTGTGTGGACACAAGTTTTGCTTCCAAAGTAAGATTGTTGTGTTCAGCTATGTTACATGTTATTTTCTTATTATTTCTGTTGTCAAAAGTTTGCCGTGCAACAGAATATATAAGCATAAAAACGGCCACTTATTTCATTTGTTAGGCTGCCTTATCCCTGTTAATATTCAACTTTTTCACTTCAGATGCATAAAGGATAGTTGATATTTACAAGGTTATTTACTTCAGCCGTTAGTTAAATCTTCCCAAAATTTCTTCTGAGTGGATCCTGCAGAAATTTGTTTTACTGTACGAAATGTTATCCGAATCATATAATGCATTCAGTATTTAGTAAAAACAGTCCAGCCATTTTGTGCGCATAAAATAAATTGAAAAATGTATTTATTTACTTCAGTAATATATTGCATCTCACTGAAAACTGATGTGTCTCAGTCTCATCTTTATTGGCTGAATCTGAAGTAACAAGTCTCAGAACAGTGTAATTGAATTTGTTATTATTTTCAATCAGAAGACAAAATGAATTCAAGAATGTTTGGTTAGAGATGTACGTCACTGACGAGTAAACGTTTGTCAAGAACTGTACTGAAACGAAGGCTCTCGCAGTAGCTTTTATGGCAGACGTTCAGCTGCAAATTCAGTCAAATAACACGAGGAATATTTGGTTTCTTTGAGAATTTACAATAGCCATGAGGCTTTAGAATTTGTAAATGATCATGGGTGACTGTTATATACTCTCCGACGTATAAATGGACAAGAGCGCTTATATAAGCATCATCTGGTCTCCTGTACAAACCTATAAACATAAATTTACAGGTTGGAAATTATTGTCACATCAACATCAACAAAAACAGTCTGTTAAAAAGTATGGTTATGGAAACTTCTCACTATATAGTTAAGTGATTGCCAGTTCTAAAACAGACAACAGCTTTACAGACGAATCAAGTTGTATGGTTTATTGTCTAATGACCTTTCAACTGGTCGATTATTTTCCAGGACACAGACAACGGATTTTCCGTTAATTGAGAGGCTGATTTCTGGTAGATACTTAATATCCCTTTTTTATATTATCACCAATGAAGAACCATTATTTTGGGGTTATGGCAGATTTTACGATCAGGCAACTTTTATGAACTAAATGCCCGATTTTTTAGTTAGATTGCGACTGTTTCAGTTGTGGCTTGATAAGTGCACTGTTTCATTTTTATCGATTACAGAATGCATGATAAACGACATCGGACGACCATAAAATGCGAGCTGGCTGCATACCATTTACATGTGTATGTTAAATTTTTCAGTATTCATATTGTTTGTCGCGGATGTGTAAACATCTACTGTGAATAATTTGAATGCACACGTCGGTCAGTATTTTAGTCTTAAAACTAAAAACACACTGTATGAAGGAGATATTCACGCAACTCTTATTTTCTAAGTGCGTTCTTATGTTTTCACCGAGCGAGAGCATGGTTTATTAAAATACCTAAATTCACAAAATACGTTAAATTACCCGAATCATTGTATCAGTAAACCAGCAAGAAGCTATGACCGTGAAAGTTAGAGTAAGGTGAATAGACTACTACGTCTTGTCGCCAGGGTTCAAGTTCTCATCCAAAACTTGTGCTCACGATATCCTACCCAGCATATTTATGAACGATGTTTATGTGGTGATCAGTCCTTCATGCGTTTTATTCAAGTTACGTTGAGTAAGGTATACTAGATCGATAGTATAAAAGACCGGCGACTGGCTTTTGATATTGTGGATTATAACATGGAATACATAACGTAGCTTTGCCAATACCGGAACAAAAAGGTACCGACGAGTAATGATGTTAGGGTAGGTGGGGAAGAAACTGCTGGGCAGATGAACAGAATTTAGGCTACTACTATAAATTTTCCAACGTATTCTACGCCATGTTGCGCAACAAAACATATATGAAGCAGAAAAGTCTGCTAGTGATCGATATGTTAAGATCTTTTTTACCTGTTTGAATATGATCGTAAACAATTATCACTTCCACTAGAATCAAAATGTGCTAAACCTACGGATTGAGAGCAGAATGCACGTATTCAGGCTACATCATCCAAGCGTTTAAAACTAACTGAACTTGTCAAACATTTCGCGATGGCTTATGTAGACCGTAAACTGTGTTTTTCAAAAAGATGTTTCCAATAATAGTGATATGTAAGGTCTACATCCTACTAGTATTGTGGACTACAGCAAGAACGAAGTAATTTGACGTAACCGTAGACTCCATTGTCCCACTTAGCTAATCACCACATGAGACACCTTTAAAGTGGTTTCACCTCTTAGAAATTTAGAGTTGAAAACATGTCAACAATAAACCTGCCTACAAATCTTCTTTTACTAGAGTGATAAAAATCATCAATTTGGAAACTGAATTTCTTCGAAAGTTTATAAGCTCGACTTGATCAATAGGATATCTTGTAGACAATATTTCAAAAAATAAGCAACCACGACATTTTCACTTTTTAAACAGACGCTTACTCCAGTCAACCTAGAAATGAATTTGTTGATGCTAATTTTGATCTTGTTACAATATTTCTGTGATATGAAGCGTTGCTAAAACCTGAAACAGAACTGCCATCTCTGCGGTTATATGTCCAACCTGTTTTTCACTTCTCATATTAAGTGGTTCGAATTAAACTAACGTCTGAATGTTGCAAGCGTGCTTCATTAAATTTAACCAATTACTCCATGGCTTGTCACTATCTGCTACTAGCATAAACTGCCAGTTTCGTTTAACTTGGTATTAAGCAATAATGTTAGTTATATCCGTTGGAGTGTATCGATTTATACCAGCGAATAATCTCATACGGGCGACTGAAGCGCCCAGTCTCAAACAGAACATTTGACTGGCTTGACTGAAAATGCAATTCGTGTTGAAAGTTTCATTATATGGGGACGTGACCGTGTTTACTGTGTGCCAGTGAACCGCTGGTCAGTGAGCTTGCTTCACATAATCGACGATGGCAGAGTTTCTTCTGAGAGGTTTGGCAAAACATATACTGCTGTTGGGCTGTACCCACATAGAAACACTTTCGTGACGATAGATATCATGGCGGACCAGCCTAAAACTGTATGTGATTTCGGAAACATCCACCGCACTGTAAGTAGTAGGCAACGAAAAAAATTCCAGCTATTTTGCTTATTAACAAGAAATAGTCGACGAAAAATAAGATTTACGGAGTGCAAATTCTTGCCGATAGGTAACTCGAATTTAAGTTCATGTGAATAATAAGGTTTGACAGTTTCCTCAAGTTTATAAAAATTCTTCATTCAAAACACTGAGTTCTCTTGATTCAGATCACCAATAAAGATAGAAGACATACGTCGCGACATGTTAACATTTTTTCAACTCCATTCAGTCACGAACGTAAAACATTGGAATATGTAGGACATGTTGACAGATGACTGCTTGCAAGGAGAGGAGAAGAGATTAAAGAGGATGTTGCTCACAAACGGATATCATCAGAAGTTCATCGTTATTCACAGCCAGAAAAGACTGATCAAAACTGCCGTGAGTATGGTCCCTAAGAAACAGGTATTTCCGAACCTACCTTTCAAAGACGATCATATCACAATTGACGTAAGCCAAACATTACGGTCTATTCTAACTTGCACATACTCTGCGGCTAAATTGCGGTTGCTAGTCGCAACTAGGAGTGCCGTTGAGCTTATACATAATCGTGACCTATCGAAATGTTCTGTCTCACATGTAATCTGTTAATTCGTCTACAGTTGCGGTAACGTCTACATTGGCAGAATAGATCGGTTCATAAGACAAAGAGTGGCTGAACATATACACAAGTGGTTGGTGCGCGCCATTATGCAGCAGGCAATGGCAGCATAACGACTGAGAGGAAATCCTACCTCATCCGTTGCAAGAACATCATGGAAGCAGGTCATATTTTTGATCCCACTAAGTATTATTGCGTCATCGGAATCCGAAATTTCTTACCTTCCTCGAGACAGTGTGAATCAATACTCGCCCTCAGGTCTCATGCGTGCATAAACTGCTGACTCACGCAGTTTGTCTGTAGGCCCAATCGTTGATCGTTCCTACTGTTGTTACTCTCCGCATGCCCTTGTTGTAACATGGTATACGGCCTACGAGCGCGTAAACAGACAACGGAATAACGGTTAGTGGAACGGTAGATAACGGAACGATGTTCAACGGCTCTGAACAACGGACTACGAAATATGCAAGATTGATACGAATCTTCCCGGCCAACTGAACCACCCAATGCTAACGTATGAACACACAGAAAAGACAGGCCTCCGGACAGAGCCACTTCATGTCACTTAATCCGGAAACAACACAGTCACAAACAAGACAACATTTAAAGGGTTCGTGACCAATCAAGAACATGGTCAGAAAGCGGACCAGACAAAGATTCACACAATACAGTGATGTCCCAATTAAAGGACGTGCGTGTGGGCGGGGGGACAGAATTTGGCACAAAAGTTGAGAACGCACGTGATGGGGGACGTGGCACATGACAGTGCCAACTATGAAGGTCACTGCAACCAGTAGTGAGTTAGGCCACTGCGAAGTCAAATAAAACGGCATGTTCGGGGAATTGGGTTCTTTCCCGACAGTCCTATATAATCTGATGTCTTACGTTCGTGACGGTAGAAAGTACACGCAACGTCAACACCATGGCGACGTATGCCTTCTATCGTTATTCAGAAAAGTTGTTTTTCTCAAACAACATAATGATAGTTGCGACTGGTCAATTGTAGAGAGAAATTGCGGGCTAATTACAAGACTTTCGTTGTTTTACTCAAGTTTCGCAATTATTACGCAAATATACGCCATTGTAAATGTGAAAGAAATTTGTTTGTGTCGTTCACTGTTTACCTCAACGCCGTGAGTAAGGAACACGACATAAGTTTCCAACTTATGTGACGGAATTATTGGTACAATGGTCACCCGGGACAGTCTTTAGAAGTGACCAGATTCTTAGAAAAACCACTTTATCTTGAGAGGTTAGGAACCCACGTATTTCAGTTCCCAGATGCGAAAACAGCTAACAGTTTTTCTCCTGATTGGGTTGGAGTAATCCTTAGAAAGACCACGGCATTTACCCTGGCAATAGTATCCCCAAACACTGGATAATACTTCAAGCAAGACTATCACTTTGGTAATTGTGCGGTACCGTTTATTGGTCGAAGCTGTCAGTGCTATCAGTTTAATAAGAATACGTGCTATTAGATAATTTAATGTAACCAGCAATTCCTGACGGACAAGTCTTTTGAAAGCTCGACTAATTGCCCACCCAGTTTTGAGTAAATGTTGCGCATGTACCAAATGTGAACGGTTTTATCATTCAGCTTGATACTTTGTTAAATTAATGAGAGAAAATGAATTTATCTTGCATCCAAACTTTTGAAACGAGGTGTGAAATGCCATACCAATTGCAACCTCATTCAGAATAATGCAAGCATCACAAAGTTGCTAACCACTGACTTGAGCACAGTCAATGCATTTTAGTTGCATGGCCTACTTGGAATGTCATTTTAATAAGGTATACCATCCAAAATTAAATAACTGCTGTTCAGTTCCGGCAGTATTCAGAGTGCGAAATCGACCGTTTTCAAACTAAGTGACTATTCAACTTGGTTCCAAAACCGTTCTGTTCTCAGTACAACTATGTTCTTGTATGCACAACAATCCGGAAGCAAATTTAAAGTTCGGTAGCAATCGACTGATACACATGACCGAGTATTGCGATTTGTGAACGGGGTTTGTTTAGTGATTCTTGATCACACCATACTATACGAATGGTAGACGCACATGTTGGTAGATACTGATTCATTTACGACTAGTCAGTTCCGTAAACCGATGACACAACGGATCCACAAAACAGTGTATACGTTAGATACCCCAAAAAAGAATACGTCGTGACTCATTCTGTTACGAGATAATTTTAAAAGTTTGATGTTGTGACCCTAACTGTGTAGTGTTTATCTGTCACTAGATTGTAATGACCGGTTTTGGGCTGGATTTATCTAAAGGAGCGTTATTCCACACCCAAGTTATGGTGAATAAAACTGAACATGATACAAAATACATAATCATCTCACTTACATATTATTCCCTGGAATGTAAATTTTTGCAATAGTTTTGTACAAAGCTGGTACAAAATTTACAAGGTAATTAATGATCTCACTACGATTATACCAGTTAATATTTTAAGCCTATGCCGTTAAAGGTGAGTAGAGGCTTACGCGAGATTATATGTTATTGTCTGGTGGGCATTCCGTAGGACAGAGGACAGGGCGATCATCACAATGCGTGCTGACCGTAACCGATATTTTTACTAGGCCACGTTCTTGCATTGGCGTTTAACACTTAAAAAAGCAAACTTCAAACTAATCATTTCTTTTTGAGAAGGTGGTCTGCAAAACTCGAATATATTCAAAAGATGAGACAAATGTTAAAAATTTCACGATGTACTCAAAAGTGATTTACTTCATAGTCACCATGTAGGTGTTGTGGTGTAGCCTTGTTCGGTAGAGACAATTGCTGTCCAGGAAAGCTGAAGGGTTCAAGTTAGCAACTTTGGGGATTAATAGGTGGGGTTAAATGTTCGCAAGGTGCTAACTGTACCGTGCCTTACACTACTGTCAACATCGACAAAAATGTATCATTTACTGATAGTAATGGGTAATTGATATAAACCTATCAAACTAACTCAGGTTTGGAAGTAAACAGTTGGAAGCGTGCAACTGCACTTAAATGGGAAAAACTGTACACTATTTTGAACATCAGAACTAACTTTGACCACTAAACAAAATTGCAGTCATCGGTGCTGGGTTGTCATTCATTGCACAGATCAGTCCCTTGACAAATAGACGACGAAATAGTTCTATATCTAGCTGTCCAGTTTAAAAAGACGATTTAACATCACGATTTGAGAAGTGTTTTCACTTAGAATTACCCACATGACGTCAGAGAATAGAGTGAATTCGGTTTCAGTACACCACTTGGAATAAGTGCACATTTCGTTTGCCACCCGTATTCATTGAAAATGAATAGCGGAGCACCTTTTACAGTGGTCAACAATCTCGAAAATGAGTACCAGAATGATTCGGTTTGGACAAATTTAAATTTAAAAATCATTAACTGCCGTTCACTATTATTTTGACAGAACACAGAAAGCCCCGGGGATGATTCGACAACATAAATGTAAAGCAAAAATATATTCTAAACGGCAAGCGAGATGTAAAGTAGCGACGAAATCAGGCGAATGAACGATTTGGATTGGCTTCGGGAGAAAACCTTGATCGACGTGAAGGGTTTTGCAGGCAATAAATAGCAGTATAAGGTAGTTTAAACATTTTTACACGTGATGGCTGAGTTCGCAATCAAAAAGTCTTCTGATAAAACGAGGTGGTCACCGAAAGTTATTCATTCGGAATACAACGTATCTACCTAACCGACTACACTATCCGCCGTCGAAGTCGATTTTCACCCCAGGAACATTTTTCCACGGGGGACCTGAAAAACGGTGATTTTGAAGCACAATTAACAGATGTCACGAGCACATGACTAAGTAAACCTGTTAAGGATTTCTAAAAGGCCACCTTTAAACGGCAGTAGAAGCAAGGTTTGGTAATTTTCTTCACTTCGTAAGACCTAGAAGACAAACTCCAGTCCCTGAAATATTTACTTTTTCGAATGAACCACCAAAAGAATTAGCAAGTGTACGATCAGCAAACTGAGTAGGTGCATTTGATTCAAACAAACACAATGTGTTGTAGTGGAATTTCAAAGTTAGTTTGAGAGCAACAACTGCGCAGTTTGCCAAATACAAATAATCTTTTCAAGCATTCACACTGAAAATCTTTCTGCCTACTGACCAACGTTCAGCGTTCGACTTTCTAGGTGAACATACAGACAGAATAGTCAGAACGATGACCGTACAGTTTTATGAGGTATTTAAGTGATGTCTGTGAAAATTTAAATCACACCAGGTGTTTGGGCAAATTCGACACAGTGTGATTAACTTAAAGTTTAAAGAAAGTATAAATTATTTCCCACATAGTAATTATATACAGATAACAAACTGAGCCATTTAAGCTAATGAGGTTTTACTTCCTGAACACTCAGGTGTTAAGCAAAAAAGCAATTTTGTTCAGAATACTCTCGGTATTTAAAATAATCACATGGAAGTTTTTACTGTTGGTTTACTAATGATGTTTTCAAATTATTCAACACGTAGACTAACTAGTTCGCTTTTCTGAGCAAAGCCCTAACATTATGTCCGGTTTGATTTGTTCCATTCAATAAACAATCATGCAATACGAATGAGAACAAAGCTTCAGGAAATTATCGATGGATAGTTTTTCATCGGGACCTTTCTGATTTACCGTTAAAAACAAATCATATGAATACGTTTGAACCCAAAAGTAAAACGCTCTTGCCAATTTTAAGTCATAAGCAAAACTGTCGTCAACGCTGCCTATAAATTCCATTCAAAATTCTATGCTTAATGAATAGAAAATTCTAAATCTTTTCGCAATCAAACTGTACTTCAGACAGCCAATATGGTTGACTACACAGCCTTCTGTTTATGAATCTGTTTCACTTGTTAACTACACATATGGGTATATATTTTTGTGGTCAATTCTTCTTCTTTGCGCTCAATTAAGGCTAGCATTCGGTAAAAATATCTAAGGATCACCTTAATTAATACTAGTAGTAGGCAGAGTGCACAAAATAAGCAGATAATATTGAAAAAACTGAAAATCAAGACCGCAGTATTGTCAACATTACTGTCAGTAGTCGTTTGGTAAGCAAAAGATGCTTCGGATGCATAATTCAGGATGGCTGACGAATTTCATTTTGACATACGCTCACACCAAGCTGTTGAATATGTGTGCACACCAGTGTTTTCCAAGCGACACTCTAGCTTGGTGTATTGACTGCATGTACACCTATATCCTGGATTCATTCTGCATAGTCTGACATTGAGGCAGACAATGAGAGATTAATATACACAACAAGACACAACTAGCCGACGGTTTTGACCCCAAATAAATCACTTACAACAGGGTTTATCTGAGGCAAAATTTAGCTGACAGCTTTTGTCCGTTTATATTTTATACTGTAAGAACCTGGTGGTCATTAGGCTAATATATATGTAAAACGGTTAATGAAAATTTTGAATCCAACACAGATCATCTCTACTACGGCATATAAACTCACAACACCTTTCAAACATAAAATCTCATTTTCTTTTGGTTCCCGAATTGCTTGAGCATTTTGTATTATAGCTTATTCGAAGAAGGTTAATGTAGACTTTATAGTACGTATCTGACAAAGCTACTCTAAGTGAACCAACACCCTGGAAAGTAAGCGTTTATCCATCAACGCTGTTGTATCAGTTAGCTGTGCGTATATGTGTACAGTGTTTATACCACGGCATCTACCATCTTGATATATAGTATTACTGTACCAGAAGTTTATAATTTTTGTTTCAAAAAAACTACAGATAGACAGAAGAGACAGTAATATTGAATTTTTTGTCAGAGTTATATGTGAAGAAGAAATTTTTTTATTCAAGACAGAAACGTTTGCGAGAGATTGATAAATACTTGAGGCTATATGCAGTTGGAAATCTCGTGATCGTCTGGTGTTGATACACATTATATATTTCTTTACAGTAAACACATTTATTAACTGGCTGCTCGACGTTGAACTCTTTCAAGTAGCACATCTTAATTGTACTTGCAGAGTACAGAAACAATCTATTTTGAACGGTATATCAGCCCTCTGACAAAAACTTTTATCGATCTGATTAGCACCTCACAAAGCAGAAAAGACATGCACATTATATACCATGTTTATTACAATTTGATCACATATGTTTGTTGCATTACGCTGACTGAACGCTTTGTCAAACTATATCTCAAAATTGGGAGAGTTGTTTGTCTGACAAATCCCATGCATCTCCTGCTGACAGTTTGTGTGTGGCTACTACATGGCACACATAAAGAGCACCTGCTTAGTCGTAGAAAGTTCTTTTACTAATTATCCAAGAATCGGGGGCCTGATCCGTTCACTTTGAATGGACCACTCAGCGGTATGAATGCAAAATTCACATCGTCAGGTAGACAGCTAGCCAAAATGACCTGAAAATTTAATAATTACAGACACTAGACAACAATAGACCAATTAAGCTAACCCTGATGGTCGCCATATATATTGAGGACTGGTGAAGAGAGCGATTAATGTTACATTATTCAAATAACTAAGTCCAGTTAGGTAAGAAAAATATAATGTACAGAAATCCGTCACGGATTATGGCGGATAATATTGTGTGCGGCTATTAGACTAGCACTACTGATCTGGAGCGAAAATACAGCTTAGGTCTGATACTACAATACAACTGGTTCTTTTTCTAACACGTCAAGTACCCGCCAGGCTGATTGGAGCAAACAGCCGAAATTGGTTTTCAAAAACGGAGTTATGGAGGAATTTTCAGAAAAAGTTAAAATCTCATATTTAAGCTAATGAAAAACAGGTTTTAAAAACACATCTAATTAATGCGTTTTGTTTTTAAATAGCTCTTTCAATTTCTATCAAATATCGTCGCTGTTTAGAGAAGGTTGCACCTACGAACGACTCGCGGCTGAATTTTCGGTGCCAAATTGCCTGAAGTTTGTGGGTTCGGTTAAAACGTATTTTTTAAACATCGTTGTTTTCATTTTTGGGTCGACGGAAATTTCATTTTTGCATTTTCCGGTTGTACTTCTCATATAAGCTGAAAGTTTGAAAATGACACCTGAAAATGGGATCAATAAAAGTCTATTCGCAGTCATTTTATGCTCTCACCAAACACGGGTTTCCTGGTCAAGTAATGTTTTTCTAGGACCTTACTCCGCTTTGCCGTTAGATGTAATCCAAACATTTGTCAAGGGACACAGAGAAGCATAAGTTCAATGAAGTATACGCGAGGAACGGTCGATTCAATCCAGCTATTATAAATTAAGTATGCACAACTTAGTTCCTATGTTGCAACTTTAAACTGGACAAAAATGATGACTTGTTGTGAATAATGCGTATGCAGAATGTTGGTTACCAGAACATCCGCATCATATGTGGTTGGAATGTAGTCAAAAGTTTAAACGTGTTTTTCAACATGCTTTCAGCTAACGACCGGAGAGTAATTTGCTATACAACGCGCTTCAACCGCCTCTGATGGCTTACTGCAGTTCCTTAATGGAAACCACATTCATGACGGAACATGGGCCTTTTGATTTACACTGAGGTAGGGTCAAGGCGCCGTGTGTCCGAGTTGTTTGAGTGGAGCTAAGGGTCATTAAGTAGGAATGAGACTGATATATTTATATGTATACATAAATATATATAGGACCACATGAGCAATCTGACGTGGTTTACGGGATTCCATGGCATCACTGCGAAACCACAGACGACGAGGTCAATGTGGATCATGCAACAATGGTCGCACAAACAAAAATAACACCGGGACGGCTTGTACCGGCGGCTCTGTATTCGCGGAATGGTTCAACTGACAAGTAAATATAGACAACCCCTAAATTAACATCGTTGACACTGAAACGAAGAAACGAGCGAAAGCAAACCGGTAGGCAAATATGGTGTACGGCAGAGCGATTTCATCCCGACATATTTATTTGTTTTATAACAGATTTTAATGTGTATTTGAAACGTCACAATATATTTGGTTTTTTATATTTATAAATTCAAGGCGCGTTGTAGGTATACTATACTTCCTGTTGGCACGCCCTTTTTGTGTGTGAATGGCATGAGCCCCAGCAAAGTATGGTTACACCTTGGACAGCAGAACTTTAAAATCACTCCGCCTTACCTTCCTGGTTTTTATTGTTCTTGAGCGTACTTTAAAAGAAACATACTTGTGTTTAGTGTAAATCGGCGCACCTCTTCAGAGCCGCAAACCAGGGGTAGGACAAATGCCACAAAACTGAACGCAGCTGTTGTCTAGTTTACAGATATTTTGAGCTATTCTCTCTTGCGTCTACATAAGGTGGAAGCCATTTATAAGACGTCGGTTTGATATTTGATCAAGGTAAATCACAGCAACATTGTACACTGAGAAGTATGTTCCTTTAAGCGTTAGAACAATTCTATTTTGAAAGGTTCCTACAGTACAGATTGCTGCTGGATAACAGCTTGGCGAATAACGCTAAGTTCTTCTGTTCATTTACCATTTTCTTCCGAAGACGTCCAACTAAAGCTGAAACCGATGGTGATGTGCCGGTTCGTGACCCTGCAGCATGAAACATTCTGCTGTAAAAATTGTGATAACTGGTTTTGGGTAGGGGTAGCTCACTAAATAAAATTAATCATATGAATTGCAGTGTTTGAAATCCACTCAATATCGTTTTAGGACCTAAATGTATTCAACCTCACGTAGCTATGTCCCATTTATCAGTGATGCGCCGATACGTTTTTTTGACTAGTGCTGCCACACACTATGTACTCAAAAGATGTAAGAACAGGAGATAACCTGATTCCTTGTCGTTGACAATCTTCCAGTGTTAAATTTGAAATAACTGTGCAACGATCTTCTCCAGAGCGTCACTAGAAACATCTTACGATGAAATTAATGAGTAATACATACTCTGTCTTTGATTTCCCTCTAACTGACAAGAGTGCAAATCTAAGACGGCAATTCAGTATTCTTGCAATTTGAACGAAATCTAGTCACCTGCTACTGCGGTTTATGGTTACCACTTGTAACAAAATGAGCTGGTAGATTCAAACTGGTAATAATCGATTGCCAGTTAACTAATTTACTGTAAGCATCTAACCCGAAGGTCATTTATTTCAACTATCGCTGGATGTGCCAAGTACTTTGTCTCTTTTGGAGCACGTGATTCAGTAAATTGTGTAAGGGTACTTCGCTTTTCTCTGGGGTCCCATAGTGCACCCTGTGATGGGTGGTATGCTGACTTACTCGGAGTACGTCAGTGACATTCCCTCACATAATCTTTCTTCACAAGATATGTAAACCGTTTTTGTATTGGTTAAACTCAGTGGAAATAAACTTTGAGCGGAAACAAGTTTTATGGCCATTGGACTGGACCCCATGATTATCGATCGAGGTATGGATGCAAAACTTACTGCATTGGGCACGTTCATTTACAACAGATTTGCATGTGCCTAATGCTAGTCACATTCGCCTAACAATTGGCGTGACTTTTTGTCTGCAGGTGCTTTCACACACTTGCATACAGTATCTATTAATTGAATGTTAATTATGTTTTCTACATATGTGATGGACTACAAGTCTTTGTTTCAAAACAAGAAATCCTAACTAAACGGTTTAAGTTCAAGTTGTGTCGTCAGTATCGTTCAATTCATATGTACGCACCATTGATTTATGAACTACTGCTTAGCAAGGGTCATTTTGGCGCATAGTTTGCACTTGGTTGTAAGTTGTACAGTTATGATAACTAAGAATTATTTGTGAACAGATCCTGTTTGACTTGAGCTAACTTTCAATTTGCTATCCTTTTTAGCCCAAATCAAGAAGTTTAGAGGTTATTTAAAGATTGCACTAACATACTTGTACAGATGAATGTGTTTATGCAAAACACACTTTAGTACCTCGGGTAAATAATATGTCAGTTATTGTATTTAAGTCCATTAATGGACTAAGAGCACAGTTTCCGCCATGTACTGCCTAGTTTAAACTCAGTACCCTGAAGAAATATTCGGTCCATTTTTAATTAAAAGCGAGAGTTAAATGGTTGATTTATAATTTTGAAACAGGTTCTATTCAGATTGATATCAACAAAATAGATTTGCAACTAACTATGCAGGAAAACGTGTTTAACGGCATCCACTGAATGGTGATCATGACCGCCTACAATCGAACTGACTCATCCGTACAATTAATTATACCAAAATGCATAATTGTTAGTGGGAATTGGTTTGTCCCCTGAGCCTGCCATTCAGTTTACAATCGTTTCATCACTAACCAGGCAAAGGCATCAGTGTGTGATTGACTGTGTCTACAAGTTGGACAATGGAGATTAGTACAGTCTGATGGACACCTTCCGTAATTAACAAGAGTAACTTGAACTTTTGATTTGAGTTCTGGTTCACTGTTGTTTGTTGTTTTTAAATTTGACCTGAAGTCCAACTGGAGACTGTCTACAACTTTTGAGGTTTAGACGTAGAGTCCGATTAGGCACCTCCTGTTTCTAGTGAATTGGACCCGGAGTTTGTTTAAACTGTATCTCTGTTTTGACTCCAATATGATTGTTTATATACTTTCCAGCCTCGACAATCGATTCGATCTGTTCAAACTGCCCAGTTCGGATATACCGGTATTTAGTCTTGATTGCGTTTACATCATTCTAGTTCTCTGGTCTGTTTTAATCCATAGTTTTTGTCCATATTATTGTGTTTATTTAGTGAAGCCATTGAAGAATAACTGGATCCATAAAAATTTCTTACTTGTTCAGTGACTGCCTGAAATGGGATTTCCAAGGTGCTCAGGTAGAAAGCGTCCAGTATAGTCTCAATGGACAAATATAGTAAATAATTCGTCTCGTAAAGGCAAATTTGTCGTTTTCTACTGAAGTGAGTAATTTTATTCTGGTGTGACCGAAGTAATGTTGTGTGCAGTCATTGCAGCGGATTTTGTGTATGAGGTTTCTTTTACTGATGGGTATGAACTATTCGTCTGAGTTCGATAGTATTATTTGTGGTGTTGCCATACATTTGTGCTCTGGCGTGATTGCTTAGTTGCAACTCTCTAGAGTTCACTTCTGGCACTGTTTTGATTTAAAGCAGAACGATTCGTATTGTTGATGGTTTCGATAATTCCGATTTTTTGACCTTTTACAGCAAACTCCATCTGACAAAATTTCGTGGGTATTCGCCGCCCAGAAACTCCTGATATGTGTAAGTTTATTTTCTTCGAAGCCTTAAAGTACTGGAGTATGTTTTAGCCATTTTAAACAAAACTCATATGCAGCTTTTTTCGTGGCTGTTGTGAAATCGGAGAGGTTGGTCTGTTTGTGTTTCTTATTGGTAAGCTGGTGTCTCACTGAGTTCAGTAAGTTTGTAATCAGGTAGTATGTCCAAGAAAGGCTGGTTGCCGTTTTTATTATCATTGCTGAAGTTAGTGTCGTTGAGAATGTTGCTGAGTAATTTCAGTACATCTCCAGCCACTGAATGGTTAAGTGCTATAAATGTATTAACACCGTATCATTGCAACAGTTCTGGCTTGATCTAGAGGAGCACGTTTTTTTTTCGAGTATCCACCTAACGTCTTTAACAGTGACTCCCGATATGGTCAAAGTCATTCAAGTCTCCTTAGACTATTCGTAGAGTAAACCGTTAAATTTGAAGTATGTAGGTGAGCATAGTTCCGTGAGATTGACTATGCTTTTCGATCTCAGGGATCCAGTTGGTCAAGGTTACTTCTTCAGCAACCTCTGCAATATTTCTTTGGCCAGGGTAAGGTCGATGGAAGTTGTTAGCCTTATGGCATTGGAAAAAATAGATGCCTTGTAAACCTCTGTCTTCAAGTTTTTCTATTTTGTTTGGGAGCTATTGCCTAAATTCTTGATAGAATATTCCGATTTGTTTTATAAATATCATAGTCGCTTAACCAAATTCTTAGCCAAACTGTGTTGGTACTCGCTACAGGATATTATTTGTCGTAGTAAAACGCCATTTTTGTGTTTCACTAGACTGTTGGGTTGGCGAGTGGTTACAATATCTGGCTGCGTTATTAAACATACATGTTTGCTGATTTCATTTGTGGAATCCAGTTGCTTTGGTATATTTTTGAATATACCATCTACTTTTTTAGTGAGATTGGCTATCTTAGGCTCTGAGAAATGGGGTTGATGAACAGTTGACTTCTTTCACCATGTAGTCTGCATTGTCAATGGTGACCACCGTTCGACGTTTGCCAGCTGTTAGGATTATGATTTATTTTCGGGATAGTTTAGTGTTTATCAGTTTGCTTTGATAAGAATCATGGATAGTCTGTTGCGAGTCATGACTGGGACAAATATTCTTCCGAATTTTCGCTATGCCTCTTTTGACACTGGGTTAGGTCTTGTTGTGTGTTTTCAGCTGGTCAAATATCTTTTGCTTTTTAACTTGCATTTCCAAACTTGAAAAGTTTCATATGGAAATTTTTGGTTAGAACATCTTGTTCAAACGTAAATAGAGGATAACCTGATAGGTTTTTCATTCATATGTAATTGGCGTTACCACTTTTTAGAAGTTGGAAATCATTCAAATTTTATCAAAGCCTTCGCGCTTAAATAGACTTCTCAATCGGCTTCTTTCGAAAAGAAGCACTAGACTCGAGTTTCATCCTCATTAGAGCCCGTGAGTAGTGCACCTTATTGGCACGGTCGGGACTGAAACTCCGGCTATGTTACCATGAGGCAACCATGTTGATAACTGCGCCATTGACCTCAGATTAGGCACGACCAAATTATCATGTCTGAGCGCCCGGCCACTTTCGCTTGTGATTAATGATCATTTTCCTTGACCAACTGCGATGACGTTTATTTGAGTGTCATTCACACCCTTCCTTAGTTCTCTGAGTTCCTCAATTGGGGCTCATCTATCAGTTGATCACGATTTCTCCTTGCATCTATCAAGACATTCTGACCGATTGTATGCTTTAGTTGTTAACTGACGTAGCATCTACTTTTACCGCCAACCGCCCGCGATTACTGATGATTGATAGGTGGTCTATAATTATCAGTTGGAAGAAAAACGTTTTGACTCAGGCCATTATGCTGAAAAAATAGTTGAGCAAACAAGAACGTTTTTCTATTTGCAAAAGCCTCCCAGCAGCTAGCGATCATTGACGTTGTGCGCCCATGTAAGTTTATGATTGGTAGAACTAGTTGTAAAGCACGGAGTGAAGGTTAGAAACTCGGTTGTTAGCCAAGCTTGACCTCACTACTAATAACAATGTGCACGGTTTATTTATTTGTTTTTCATATAGATTGAACATCACCCATAACTGATCGCAGCTGTCGCATTCACATAGAATCTACAGTCGGCCCCTTTCGAAAAGAAGCACTAGACTCGAGCTTCGCTCTCGTTAGAGCTCATCAGTAGTGCATACCATTGCCACGACCGGGACTAGAACCCCGGACACGCTGTTCATGAGGCAACCGTGTTTACCATTGCGCCATTGACCTCACGTTAGGCACGACCGAATTATCATATGTGAACGCTCAATCACTTTCCCTTGTGAGTCATGATTAGGATGCCCGATCGCCTCGAGAGGAGACACAGTTACTGTCTGTTAACTCCAATCGATGATCCCTCGACTAGGACCTCTCTGCAAGTTGAAATCACAGAAATTATTGACTTGTTGAGCGGTATTTGATTATTGATGGGTAGAATATTGATGAGTAGAGTCTATGTGAATGCGACAGCTGCGACCAATTGTGGGTGATGTTCAATCTATATGTAAAAACCAAAATCCCTACAACTCATCAATTATTTGTTTGTCTTATCGGCTGAAAAATATGTGACATCAACCCTTCTACTTTTTTCACCAAAAACCTACAATCTCTGTTAAAAAGCCATAATGATGGGATCCATCTACCACCAAACTCACGTCGGTTGAAACACCATGAGGAAGAATTTTTAGACACACTAGGAAATTGGCAGGGTTTCCATATATTTGTGCTACTGAAAGTTTCTACTATGCTCGACAGCAATAAACGATACTTTCGGATTCACGCAGTGGATAAAATATTTTGTCACTGTTGGTGCATGTTCCAAAAACATTTATTATTGGACTCGTTTTATTTGAAGCTAAGTATGGTAGTTCTTCATCAGGCTGAATCATAATCCATCAAGTTCAAACGTTTAGTGTTCAAGATGGATCTCATAATCTCAAATGCCAAGATCAAATTGAGTCCTTTTCAAAGTAGGTAGCGAAGAGAAAGTGATTCCAGCCGATCGAGAAATGCACTGGCAAATCTATATAAAACGGTTATTGGAATCCACAAAGAGGTTTAGTAGTGTACCATATACTTGAAACTGAAAAAAGGGAACATAAAAAATCGATCAAGTGGGAAACGAAGTACCTGAGATAAATTTGAAAGTTCCGCTTATATCTCGTGAAGATACTACGAACTGGAGTATAGATCCATTTTTTAATAAGTTAGGTTATCAGAAAATGTGCGCAGCTCACGTTTGACTGCAGTATATTATTATTTTGCTCAGTTCCATGCTGGAGTATTTTGGTCGAGTTAATTATGGCATAAGTTGTTCAACAAACGTACGAGTACATCTCATTGTCTGAACCATGTTGTCGCAGAGTGACAAAACTTGTATGTTAGAGTTTGCCACGTCTAACTAAAAAATATGACCATCTCTTGAAAATAGGCAAAAACCACGTAATATTAGAATCTGCAAATTGTGATCAAAGTTGGGTTTGTTTTATTAACTTAGGTGGTTGTGTCACACTTATGTTATAGTTTTCCTTACCTTCTGTTTGGTCGTAGTTATCTAGTGCGTCACTTGCATTTATTTGCAAGAAGTTGCAGGAACAGTTGCCTAATAAAATAAACATTTATTCTGATAGTTTTACAGCCCCATAAACACATGGTGTGATGCATACTTCAAGTGGTCATCCGGCAAAATTAGACAGGTGCAAATGCAAGCTGTAGTCCACACTAGTGAACACACAAAACACGAAGAACAACGGCCCTTTCAATGGTCAGTCATGCTTCAGTCATGAAATACTTCTCTCCTAAACTGTGATATCTCAGAACATACCACTTGTAATGATTTTTCAAGTCGTTGACCTAAATGATGATTGGCGAAGTGGTCAGCAGCTACGTATACGTTGTTTGTGTTCGTCAGTACCAATTACGTTAAAAAGTTCAGCTGACGATCATGGACAACACCAAAAGCGATATTGGATATATTTACTTACTAGACAACCAGACCACTGTTGCAGTGTTCGTGGATACGAGCCAAAGTGATAAGGCGAGAAAACATATAGTGAGCACATGAAGAGAATAATTTTCAGTAAATCTGCTCCTCACAACTATAACCGCTTGACAAAACCTACAGCTGTGTATACAGACATTAAACATGGCGTAGCAATGAAACACATATAGACGCATCGATAGAGATGTGAATTACTGCTTATTATGTTTCTGTGAGTTTCCGGTAATCTTTTGCATGACCGCGTCTGTAGGCCTCTAGGTAAAAGTATGATTTAGACTAGTTTAACCTGGCTATCTAACTTGTAACGCATACTGTGCAGACCACAATGAGTCGGTTCTCAGTGAAACAGAAAGCCCTTGTTTTGACTCCATTTTTCTGGGGTGATCAAATTTAGTCTTTTTTAAAGCCAAAACAAGCTAAGGTAATGGTTTCTGAACACAAAATTATGTCTTACTTTAAAAAGTGCACCAAAAGTACCAAAAGCATATTCATAACGGCTGATGCTGATTATTCTGCAATACTTTCGCTAGCTAACTATTTAGATTAAAATCATTTCATCTCTAGCTACAAACAGGAAATTGTACCGTGTACCAATCTAGCGTTATGACTTGTATTCCACTATAACTAAACAAGACTAAACAAGACTGCCGTGACCGTATTTTTAGAAATTTCGTAAGAAAAGTGTTTGCTTTTGCAATCAGTACTAATTTTAGATTAACTTATAATATGGAAGTATACAGCGGAATAAATACAGTGTAGAATGGTAGGCTAAATAAAGATGGTGATTATTCCACAAGTGAATGAAAATGAAATATAAACTTCACACGGGTTGGATGGTAGGGTACAGATCTACAAAAACTGATATGTACTCACAATTCTTGAAGTGAAAACCTTTCCCCTCAGCACCGTTTCCAGTCAGTACATTCCGAAGTCGTTAAGGTAATGAATCTGATGATGGAGCGGAAAATGCTGAACAGGTTGCAGGAGTAGTCTTAAGCAAACACTCCTGCGTGAAAAAAATAGCATGATTTATCATATTAACCACTGGATAAAGTTTGACGCATGTTGTTAATACGATACCACATCAGAAAGTGCAAAACTCTTTCTTATCGTACCACATATTTGGTGTCTGGTGAGATGGATTGAAAGATTATTTTTAAATGAAACTGTTAAGGTGAGCTTTACTACTGTTAACAATATCTATTGAAAGTTATGTTCAACTTTATGGCAAAAAGATATAAAACAGTTCGTCAGGTAACACGTTAACATTTTCCGAAAACCAGTGCATCAGATTCTTAAGTTGAACACATGTATGCACATTAACCGTTTCCTTAAGTAGGTGTATTCTTTCCGTCTTGACGGGCATAGGAACATGCTGAGGATGTGATCACATGTGACTGATTAACGGCCACTTCCTGGTTGTTAATCTTCGTCGGTTTGATCATCAGCGTAACAAAAACACAATTTCCGCATGGGATGTAAAACAATTATGTTACCTCGTTCTGACAGGTGTTTCTTTCTTACGGTGGCTAATAATATACCTATCATCCATAAATGGAAACAGATTGTAATCTTGAAGTGAACACGCCAGCGTTCTGTTTTGGCACACGCATGTATATGTGATCACAAGTACACACAACCAAACGTCATGCAAATGATTTCAAATGACTGTTCATATGTAACGCTATACGGTAATGATACCCGAACTGATTTACATAAGACGTGATTAGCTTTAATGGAGTGACGACAGCGATGTGAACGGATGGCTTTTTGTTATCTCAGGCCGATTCAAGGAGCCGATCGTGTGGGAATATGACATTGGCGTTATCAAAGAAGAATTCGTTTATAGTTATATGCTTGAATCTACAGGGATAAAAATGCCAAATGCTGCTAGCTTCGGCGAAAAGACATGAACACTTCATCAGAATAGTGCTCAAGTTGGCCCAAACAAGGGACCAGAGCGCTTATATTAAGTGAAGACGTTAGTAATAATATGGATCTGTTCCATTGGTCCTCCAATATAGGACTAAGGAAACGAAAATTCTTTTTATCTTCAAATTTATTATAACCTGGTTGTTTAATAAACTTCATCAAGACGCAAGGCAGTGAAAGTACATCTGAGTTCTTCTTCTTGGATTATTTATTTCAGCTATGTGGTTTGCTGAAACCTACTAACAGTCTTTTTGCATCAATCGTTTGGTTGACTACGAAGAAACCACGTTTGCAGGGTTTTCTTAATAAATAGCCTAGTTACTGGATGTAGATTGAGGGCTTTGTTCATGTCCACATAAATTTCAGCTGCCAGTGAGTCTTCAACCACCATCCTGATTTCAGACTAAATTACTCTATCGCAATGAATTGGAGTGTTGATGCTTGGTAACAATAAAAACGCTACCAATTCATTGAAACAGCACCTTGGCGTTAATTCGGTGCTTCTATGATATAAATCTGTTAATAGGGAGTGCAGATTCTAGTAGAACGTGTAGGACTTTCGTCAATCTGATCAACTCAGTGGAGGCCAATAATACTTGTTTGATTCTCAAGCTGCATTTTTGATGGACTTCGACAAAACAAACCTACTGAACATGGTGTTTAATTGCAAATCAGTAATCGTTAAAAATTTCGTCAATAGTAGAATATTTCAAGTTGAACATCACCCACAATTGATCGCAACTGTCGCATTCTAATCGGCCCTTTTAAAAAAAAGCACTAGACCTGAGTTTCGCTCTTGTTAGAACTCGTCAGTATTGCATATCCTTGCTACGAGCGGGACTAGAACTCCGGCCACGCCGTGCATGAGGCAACCGTGTTTACCACTGTGCCATTGACTTCACGTTAGGCACGACCGAATTATCATATGTGAACGCTCAACCACTTTCGCTTGTGAGTAGTGATCAGGTTGCTCGATCGACTCGACAGGAGACACAATTACTGCCTTTTAACTCCAGCCGATAACCCCACGTTCAGGACTTCCTGGACAGGTCGAAGTCTCCAATCTCATTAAACGTGGATATGCACAACTGATGGGCTCTAATGAAAACGAAACTCGGACCCAGTTCTTCTTTTCGGAAAGGGCTGATTTGAAATTCTATGGGGATGCGACAGCTGCGATGAATTTTGCGTGATATTCACCTTGAAATTAATGAAATTCCCAACTACTCATCAGTAATGGTAGAATATACGGAAACGTTTTTTCTACTACACATGTTAGTTTTTATGGTATCCGTGAGGAATGCGGTTGTTTCTAGGATGCTGATTTTCTATTAATAACGTTACTTCGGGGCAGCTCAAGCTTGGGCAAGAGTTATGTCTTGGTTTACTTCTGACCGACAGAAAGCTCAGAGGCCCTGCTTCAGAGTGTGGCAGTAACACAGGTGATGACACGGTACAAAGACTGCTAGCCAAAAATTAGCAGTTTTTGTTCAACAAGTTAAAAGCATGATCAAATAAACAAAGAATAGGCCTATTGAAATACTACCTTATAGCTCAATATCATCATAACTGCTAGCATGAGTTAATTGTTACATATATTCTGGTGTTCCAAAATTTCTTACATTAAAAGCAGCTGTTGCAGCAAAAGAAATGGTTGGAAGCCTCAATTATTTCGAAAAGCAACTCAAAGAAAGTTCTCCGTATTTAAAATTTGACCACTATCTACATGTTAGAATATTCATATTTTAGCTGACGTTCGAAGAACAGATTGCTCATATATGGAATTCTGCGAACAGTTAATCGATAAAACGTATTCAGTCTAAATGTCGGCAATTTTTTACCCGACTCATTTACCATTAACAATGAGGGGTTCGCATATAGTCAGTCACACAATGAAAGAGTGTTTTAGCGTATTTTAGCATTTTGTAGCTTAAATAATTTACATTGGCCGTTAAATAAAATTTATGCTGTTATTTACGAAAGTGATAAACACCCTTTTTCAACACCGAGTTTAACTACCAATTTATTTCTTGAAGGGTAAGCGTTACATTGCATATTTGAGGAAGCGTTTGTTTATTATAGGGCTAACTATGGGTGTCATGCCCGATTCATTTGAAACATTTTCCAGGTGAATCGCTGGTCGCACGTGTAAGACTGACGACACCTCATGAAATTGAGTTCATTTAAACATTCTTGCATTCTGGCTAAACTACAGGCAAGAATCCGACAAATTTGATAATTCAGATAGAAACCATTCATTTCGTTTGACAAACGTTGGATGTTTTTTTCGTCAAATAGGCTTTGGAATATTTTGAAATTATTTTAAATTAAGTCTTGAAACTATCATGATAATCGAATTTGCAACACGTTGTTTTATATGTTTTCTCAATTTATGGTCATTGCACTTTGCTAAGGAAAACTGATTTGCACTGTTCAACTGAAAACCGAGTTTTACATACGAATCCGTAGTAATTGAAAATCTAATAGCAATATTCATTTGTAACATTGGTTGCTGGTTTGCAAGTTTCAGTCAGACAGATTTGCTACCGTTTGTACAAAAATAAAAAATATGGACATCGACGTTTTCCGGAATTTTTTCAGGAATACAATTTTCGAAGGCTGACAAGAAATGCTAGACGCATACCACTAAAATAATTAGCTCTCCGTCATTTTAGGTACATGTTATATGTATGTAACTGAATTCATCATGTGAAGCTCCCTTCAGGTAACCCCTAGTTGACTAAAATACAGTACACAAAGATCAGAATAGCAGCAGTAAATTTTTCATGTTGAACTATCAGTACTGAATTGGTGTGTTCCAGTCCTACACCACTTCACTTCAAGTTATTTTGGAGACAGTTATTCGGAGCTCGTTAAAGGGAAACATGGTGCGTTGAATAGTAAACATATTCTGAAGTGCTGTTCACAGCAAGGTGACAGCTTCAAGTTTGTGTTCCAAAACCTAGGTGTGAATAGCAACGATATTTTAAGCAGAGTTTTGTTTAGTCTATTGCCTTGTAAGTCAAATCCGCTCTTATCAAGAAATGTGGCACTGACTAGGACCATTCACCATTCTACATACGGGAGAAAACAATGTCAAACCAAAGTTTAGATCGATCTGTGGCTTGAGTTATTGTTACCCTTCTAAACTAACTGAAGGTTTTAGTACTTCGTAGCGCAAGAAAAATAAGTCATTCGTTTCTGATTTATCTACTGGGTGTTACTTGTATGACCCGACGTTTTTTAACCTATGCAGTTCTATCATCTTCTTGTTATTTTCTAAACTGTATACTTCAAAGAAAAAGCAAAATTTGTTTAAAAATTGTTCATATGGCTGTTAAATTTGATTCCTGTTTGCCTAGAAAACTATGTTTTATGTTTCCAATTTTTCAATGACATTAAGTACAGAAAACAGAATACAAGCATAGTTTTCTTGGGTCGTTAACTGAAAAGTCTGACATTTTTAGTTAAGTACCCAGTCATAGGGAACATAATAAAATATAAATCAAGAAATTCCGAGTAGTTTTATTTATCGGTAAATTCCAAATTGAGATGACAGGTGAGCTAACGAAACACTGTTGGTATCAAATCATTGTTAGTCCCTTTAACAGAACGGATAAATTGCACAAATTTCTATTACAACCTCGAGAAACATATAGCAGATAAAATGGTCTATAATGAATATATTAGTTTTTGGTGGCCAACTGTTTCGATTATTCCAGGAATGCTCTGTTCATTTCATCAAACTCTGAAAAGACAACGTCATATTAGAACAATGTTTCCGGACATTGTTACATATAATCGTATGGAGCAAACTGTTAATTTATTCAACTGAAGATTGATTTTCCTTAAACCGAAATATCGTAATGTTAGGTTTTCTTCAGAGAATAGTTTCATTGAAAAATTAAATAGCGTTTTAGTGTGCCATACTTTGGCGGCTGGTCTTCAGGCATGTGTATGACGTAACTGTCAGGAGTAAACGCGTGCACTAATGTGACGGGCGTACTGTTTCCATGCACTGCTTAGTGGCTTTCTCCTATCCCCATTGAAGACATGCAGAAATATCTGCCCAACTAATAATTGAAATCTCTTAC
Source organism: Paragonimus skrjabini miyazakii (assembly GCA_014338405.1). Taxonomy (NCBI): domain Eukaryota; kingdom Metazoa; phylum Platyhelminthes; class Trematoda; order Plagiorchiida; family Troglotrematidae; genus Paragonimus; species Paragonimus skrjabini miyazakii. Next base: position 214,733 of record JTDE01000174.1, on the reverse strand, counting down.
ATGTCATGAAATTTACCGCAGAGAGTCTAATCTGTAGCGTATAGTCTTCCAGCATGTTTTTATTCAAGCAGTTTACCTCTATCCATTGAAATGAGAGTAGAAAGTCAGTATTTTTAGCGTCTGACTGTGTGAGGCAACTACTTCTATGTATGAAGTCTCGTTTTTATTTTCATATCATTGTTTGGAAAACTATTAGCACAAAACATGACATGTTATTTATCCAGTCAAGTACTCATACAATAAATCGATTATGCAATTTGAGATAATCTATCTGCCTTCAAACGTTTTTGTTTGTTACAATAGAGCATCAGTGTAGAAGTGTTTTATCTATGTAAACACAAAACTGTTCATTCTTTCCAATCCTGTTGTTCCCTTCAAAGCAGGCTATCATTCATTCATGCATGCTTGCATTCGAACGCATCTATTTATCTAGTAGATGCATTGAACATTTATGAATTAATCTTAATCTGACAATTTCTCATCAATTTACTTAAAAACAACTGCGAGAAACTCAGTTACTTCCAAAAGTCAGTTTGAAACTATAGGTGCTTGAATTTCACAAACTAACTTGATATTAAACACAGTTTCCATGAAAGCTCAAGTTGAACGTTACACACATTTGGTCGCAAATTTTTCATTCATATAGACTTTCTGGCAAATCTCTTTCGAAAATGACTGGCTGGAAACTCTTCCTGAACTCAAACGTTGCAATTAAATATGAGTGATGCGCAATTTGAAATAAGTCAAATCCCCGACTACGCATCAGTAATTCCACAAAATACTCTGATCAACCACTAATATTTTCCACATTGTTGTCAATATTTATTGACATGTTAATTTTACTTAACATTGAATAAAGAATTAATTGAGTTAAACGGCTCCACATATTAGTAAATAATGCATGAACCCATCAGTAGGCTTAAATACGCTTTTGTTAAGCAGTTTCTCAGTAAGATGACACAATGTGAAAATCCGTCAGACAATCAGTGTACAGTGTTTGAGAGAAGGGTCAACAACTGTTTTTCAGTGGATGCATATCACTAGGCTTGCTTAGTTCTCCGGCTCCTAAGTAACTTTTTATTCAGGTTAACTATTTAAGCAACAACGCTTCCGATATTGTGCAAAAAGGTTTTTCTCCTCATCAATTTGAATGTGAAGCTCACGAGATGAATTCACTTCGTACATTCTTCAGTTGCAAACGTGAATAAACGAAAGATTAACTGAAAACTTGTGAACAATTACAGTTGGCCTCCTAAAGTTGTTTTCACTGCAATTATGAAAACCAGAGCAAGGTTGATATGCCTGTTTTAGTTTTCCCAACCGGGAACCTAAAATAATTTTGTTCTCTGTTTTCAGTAAACCGTTTGTTCATCTAATTTTGAATGTTGCACGTTTGTAATTAGAAAGGACAGGCAAAATGAATCAACAACGCACAACTCTTATTTTCTTTGTGTTAGTCAGATACACACGTTTTATGTAAAGAGTTGAAACGAATAACTTCTATCTTCATACCCAGCAAACATGTTCCCCTTACAGCTTACTTATCTAACTGGTTAAGTCTAAGAACTAAATAATTGATTTGGGCGTGATTTGACTGATCGCGACTGATCGGTATTAGTCAGCAGGTAACTTGCAGGGCTTCAGTTGTATGTAATCCTCTGATTCAACTTAGATTCTTAACGCATAAAAACATCATAAGTAACTACTCTGTTCTGAAGCAAAACTTGCCACTTGTTTAAACCCACCAGTAAAAATGTGAACTATTGTCATGTCATTATAAAGAGAAGCCCTAAATGTCACAATCGATAAGATCAAATACTGTTTCTCTTTTTGGGTATGGAAGATAAAGCAAGTTACACGGATAAGTCCAAAATACCTTGATGATTTGGTTAGGTCATCGCGCTAGTGCATTCTTTGTTCTTCCACGTCCGAATGAAATAAGCAAGTCTGTTAAAACAGGAATGTGAAACAATAAAAAATGTCAAAAACCAGACAGTTAATAAACACACGACAAATGATATAATTGAGTGGATTTATGCTAATGTTTTAGTCTAACGTTTACGTCTATCAGTTATTTTCAACGTGGATTATCCAAAGGACCTGAGACAATTAGAAAGCTGCAATACTTTCAGAATGGTGCCACTTTTGTACTGACCAAAATCCTCTAATACTTTCAAAAATCAAAATGCCCTCCAATAAATATGATTTTCTGTTATTTTCACCCGATGAATAGTGTTAATCGTGACATCGCCGAATGGAGTTAACGTTAGTCACACGCGAACACGGCTGAGTGTTTGCATGTGATATCACATTTAGCATCTCATTGATTCATACTGTCCCGTCAGTTGGTTTTCAAAATGGAACCTATTTTTATCCAGTTTTTTTTTATCAAGTAATGGATGGTAGAAAAAAGATTGGATATATAATATGATGTCTGCAGCCGGTGAGACGTGACGGAACTTGTAATTCATATAAGGTGAACATCACCCATAATTGATTGCAGTTTCCGCATTCCCATAGACTTTGCAGCCCACGCTTTTATGAGGTAACCGTATTGATCCGTACGCCACTGACCTCACATTAAGCACGTCCGAGTTGTCATATGTGAACAATGAACCAATTTCGCTTGTGAGTAATGAACAGGTTGTCCCATCGTCTCGGTAGGATACACAGTAACTCTCCTGTTAACTCTAATCGATGACCCATCGATTATGAGTTCTATCCAAGTTGAATCCACAAAAATCATTAACTTGTTGAGCGGTATTTTTATTACTGATGAGTAGTAGGTGACTTTGGTATCCATGTAGATTAATCACCACCCACATCATCCTTAGAGTTCTAGTCCCTCCGTGGCAAGGATATGCACCATTGACGAGTACTAACAAGAGCGAAACTCGAGTCCAATGCTTTTTTCGAAAGGGCCGATGGGAAAATCCATGAGAATGCGACAGCTGCGATCAATTGCTAGTGATGTCCAGTCCATATGAAAACTTAAATCCCCTACTACTCATCGGGAATTTGTATTTGCCAGGTTCTTGTCCCCCACAAACTGTTACAAACAACACAAAGTAATATAAAACATATCAAGGTACTTTTTGGACACGGGAAGTCTATCATTACAGAATAGTTCAAGGTACGGAGATGGTGTAGAAATAGAACAAAAGGTCAGACGTCCACCCTTTCGGGAGGCCAGTTATAAGATTAGAAAAGATTAAAATTCATGCAAAATGTGCAGAAAATAAAACAAACACAGACTACCGGACAAACTATTAGCATAACTTTGCACGCGGAAATAAAATCCGCCAGACAGCAACATAAACGTTTTGCCAGCGCTTTACGGCTAGGCTTCTGTTGATTGATCTGTGATACACGTGGCTGGGTATCCTGTGGTTGTGCCTTAGTGAAACACGTGGCTTCTAATACTGGTGACTGTCTTACAACTGGCGTTGCATATTCAGTCAGACTGAATGAAAATGTTCGTTGCTGACTGGACAACATAAATTAATTAACAGTGGCTCGGGGTTAATATTGCTTAATATGTTGACTCGACCTACCGTATAACTGTTTGCAAGGATGTTTTCTGTAATCACTGACTCAGGGATTTTGCATCGGCTATAATTTTTAGCGCCGGATTGTGTGCCTCATTGAATCAGACAGTCGGAGAGATAAATATGAACCAGGGTGAGTGCAAATTACGGTACACTGCAGCTTTTGACGCAAAACAGTGGAACCATTGATTCCACCAACAGGCCGTCATAAAAATATAATTGTTTTAGACACTGTACACATAATGAATCTTCTTGGTTTGGAAGATCTTTGAGCCATTTTGAACTGTTTGCTGCACCCGTTCCACAACACTATTGCTTAGTATCTGTTACATCGTACGGGTATTTCCAAGTCCGCTAAACCATGCTGTGTTAAGTTCACATTTGTTGGCAAGAAGCCCGACTTTAGAAGTTTGGTTTATCCAAGTGGGTTTGCGATACACCACCGGATTCGCGTGTATAACCGGGTGATGTCCGTCAACTTATAGTCAGTTATACCATGTAAACAAACGTCTTGCCCTCTTTTCAGAAACTGTGTAACAGGTCAACTGGTTTCATCGAGCGATCTTGTTGTACGGGCAGAAAAGTGATATTCGTCGTGAATTATAAAATCACCTATTGCTCAAACAACGGGGATGCGAAACTTTTTCAACTAACCTTTAAATCTGACGTTATGTTACGTCATTTCTGATAAGTAACGATTCAGTCTACTGCAAATTCACCCGATGGCCACGTAAACTCTCCATCCTTTTCGTTCAGGTTGGACAAAATACCAAAGACATCTGTTAGACTGCCAATATATATGTTTAAAACATTCATGAAGTCATAGACAACATATACCATCTACGTGACTTATCTAACTACCAACGTGCTTTACACTGAAATAATAATTGAGAGACTAATCAAACGTTGGCTCATTTCCCAATCAACTGCGAAAATAAATTGGCGTGTCATAAGCACACCAAAACCAGTTAATTTCCTGGATGCTCACCAAATAAATAGCATTGTTCACCGCGGTCTCATATTAATTTTATCGGTAGCTCAGACAAGGAGCCATGTTGACTGATAGTAACAGAGACTAAATAAACGTGGCGTATATACCGTAAGTGAGTCGATAATGTGACGGACTTCGTAGGATTTTCGTAACTGATTGCGTGTGTTGATCAGTTGCACGCCTATCTGGTTGCACGGGTTGTCTTTGTCAATAATACCCCGCTCGGAATGATGGTTGCGTCTAAAATATGGCTTGCCCTAAGTTTACCTGACATTCCATACTTATTTCTCAACATAATTTTCATAAGGTGGTTTATTGTGTTCAGAAAACCCCAAGGCTAGCAGAAGAATTCGTGAAGAACTGGCGATTTGATTCAGCACTGATTCGACAATACCCATTCTTGACACGACAAGTTCCTAGTTGATTGGCACAACTTACCATGTGAATTCAGAATAATCAAATCAAATTTATTACAAAGATAGCCGAATCCATTTCACCACCCTCTGGGTTTAATTGTTATTAACGATAAAACTATCGCGGCATTATTCTCCCTGTCTGTTTGTGGAAACAATTTGATAAAAATACGTCCACAATGTTCAGTGTTTACGCTGAAGCCAAACAGGATTCATGCAAGCGTTAGATAGTATGTAATGCTATCAGACAGCAGTAAGTTGTACCAGAATATACAACATCGCACGTGAAAATATCGGTGTTGGCAACTCAAATAATTTGGGTGATATATCTTCATCCACACACCGCTGCGTTGGTTAGTCGGTTTATGCAAAGGCACATTTGATAGAAGGTAATGTATGTGCTGGTGATTGATTTACGATTAAAGCAAACATTTGATAACAACAAAATTATAATGAAAAATAACAGTCTAAATATATATCTGAAATAGACGGTGCATTTGATTAGGTGTTTTGAAGAATACGTTTTGTGTTCGCAAAAAATCGTTACTGATCCAAATTTCAACCGGGCTGCTCTTTATGATTGTTCTTCCCCGAAATTTTGCCATTTATTAATAGGTTCTACAAACTGAATGTTACGAGTATGGAAGAATCTTTTTCTAACTAAGATTTCACCAGAAGTATTCGGGATTTTTCCACAAAGGCATATATTTTTAAAATACTGCTGTGGATCCCAGCGAAGATAACTTTTACACCTCTGACAGTCAGTTGGGATATTTGCAACATATTGAGTCGTTACTCTTAGGAAAGTTGACCGAGATTACGAGATATTTCAGTGACAGATTTTCACAGATATGTCCTGTGACAATAGGGACAGTAGTCTCAATACATATTGCTGCATGGACATATATTCCTGTTGATTTAAAAACAATAAAAATTCAAGTCCTGTTCATGTTTCTGCAAAGGGCTGAATGAAGTATTCATCCGAACGGAAATGTAGTGACAAACTCTGAACAGTGTCTAAGATGTATATTGAAGTTGGAGCAGTTCAGGAAAACGTTACCGCTTTATAACGAGTTTAAGTCCATTTGGCGTTTTAAATGTGGTGGATGAAAAACCTTACTGAATTTTTTGAACGGTATGGACAAGTGTGTATAAAATAATTACATGTTGATAACAAGCAGTAAAAGTAAAGTCTGCGGACAATTTATAAGAACGCTCGCAACTAATTTTGCGCTATAACTGTTTAAGGATGTTAGAATCTTGTCCGGTTAATTGTTTTACCAATGAAAGCATTGAGAAAAAAATCATTTTGTCACCACTATACAACATGCATTTGTGGTCACTTCACTTCAAACATACGTAATAAAGTAGCTGTCATTTAAATGAAACATTTTAACGTTTCACTTTGAAATAATAGTACCCAATTTACCGGAATAATACTAGTTGCATGAGGATAGTAAGCGAGGATAGGAATAATATACCCCCTTTGAACTATGTGGTGTTGAACTACTTAAGTCACATAGGGTAAACTGAAGTTTCATGCATGGATGTAGTTAATAGATAACTGCTCACATGCTAGATCATGTTGTAAAGTTTATCCACTTTTACAGAATTGCGCTTTTGGCAAAAGCTGCAAACAATTATGTATTTACTGCAGAGCATTTCGCTTAACTCCACTCTCTCTGTCTCGTCGAAAGATGGCATGCGCTACACAGGTTTCAGTAAGACTCCACTATATTGAATTGTAGCAAGCTCTATCTCAAATTATATGGTAGGGGTGTTGATCACAGTCATTTCCTTGCTATTATATCTGTCTGAAATTAAACCTCTTTTAGAACAGCAGCATTTAAATCCATTTTTAAATATCTACAAAGATACACACTAAAATGTGTAATGTTGGCTCCAGTTGTCGCTTAATTTCCAAAGCAAACTTAATACAAAAACTTTACTGCGTTAAAAGGTAGAAGGTCATTAATGAAAATAACTCATTTCTTGAACCCATATGGTCAGACGTAAGCTTTTTATATAGCAGTTTACCTCGCCACCATTGTTTCACTCTGTCTCAGCAGTATTTCAATTCAGGAACAATAAGTTAATGTTCACTGCTTCAAATTCGAAATGGTGGCTTAAAGACTGCATCTAGTAGGTATTCGAACATGACAATGTTGGCATGGCAGTTTTGGGTCTCACTGATAGAAGATTAATATTAGCGAGCACAAAACCACAAGTAAAAATATTTCACTCCAAGTTCCTCCAGATGCAGTCTAAAAACACGTTGAATGTTTTCTGCTTATTTGCTTCATATTAAGCTCAAATATGTTCAAAGAGGCAGCGCTCATTTTCTGAAGGATGAAGCTTTACATTCATTAAGATGGAATTCACTGGTTGGTTAGATAACCTAACTCGACCGTTGATGTTTAACTGAACGTCTCTGAGGCGCACGCTTTAAGACAAGGTGGTAAAAGGGAAATGGTGTGTTGTAAACGCAAACTCAAAAGGAATCAAATAATTATGACTTTCAAAAACAAGTTGAGTAAACACCGTGTGTGAGAAGAGTGCAGTTTTGAAATCGACCGCATACGGATTTTTCAACAGCACAGCATTTTCAGTTATCCGAAAATTCCTGATAAGTCTATCGCTGGGTGCTTATCACAAAATTCGACCAGTAATAGAAAGACAAACAAGTGTGAATTCAGCAGAATAACAGAAGAAAATAATCTCCACTTTCGCACGAAGTAACGAACTATTGAACTCGATTGATAGATGTAGAACCGGAGTAGTTGCGTAAAGGAATTATTGGTAACCTAGAATGCTTTGATCATATATGTGGGGTTTTGACTAACCAAGAAATAATGCTCAATTACTTATGTACTCATAATTTCTTATCCTATTCCTGCCTACTGGTGCATGCTGTCTGCAGTATACCGCATTATTTTTAATGAAAGCAAACTCCAAGTAAATTGGCAAGAAAGTGTTGATAGCAGTGGAACCCACATTTATTAATTTGTTCGTACACAATTTGATCATAGAATTCAGTCAGGAGTCACTTGGGTCCGTTTTTAGATAACTGTACGAGAATAAACATGATTACCCACTAAACTTCTAGCCAATAGGTTTTTCTCACGGAATCTGGAAAGAAAATGCTGAATCGCTTAAGCATTGTTGGATAAGATGCTTCACTCCAATATGTTTTGGAATAAAGTTATTTATCGCAGTAATTTATTGTTTTTTCTTTAGCCGTTAAAATATAGCTTGTACCTAATAAACAAGTTCTATTGACGACAAGCTGCATTTCTGTTTATAAAATTAGGCAGTGTATGCCGGAAAATGTGGTGATTGTTCAGTTATAACACAACATGTTTAGCTTATCAAACCATGGTGAATGTGCAACAATATAGAAGTGTTTGTTTATTCTAACAACAAATTACTGCCAGTGAACTGTCCCAAAGTTCCATTAATATATTCATATATTAAATTTCAAGACTTATTCTAGGACTAGGAAAGGTCAACAGGGCGAGGGATTGGCAAGATCTCTATTGAATTTATATTTTCATGTTTATAAAACTTGTACAATTTATAGCAACGATAATGCCGAGGTCCGTTCTACGCCATTTTCCGTGGCACTGCTGTTCAAGTTCGAGATCGCAGATATCGCGGTAACCACCGTTGACATTGGAAACGTTAGACTGTGTCTGCTTTAACGCTTCTTTTTATCAACTATACTCATATCCTATCGTCTGTCACATTCAAGATCATTTTGTATTTGTAAACCTACAAGTTCACGAACGCAGCGTTTGTGCAGCATTTTGTATTTTGCAGGTTTCATAATTTTTATGCAATTCACTTTTCCAAATATAACATTTACAACTGATGTTTCCAGCGTGATTATAAAAGTATACCTTTCCCGAATTCCGCAACATGTTCGTTCTTTTGTCGCTTTCTGTTACCTGTACGCTGACTTCAATGGAGTTGAAGAATAAAGGCGCATTTCTTGAATCGTCTATTTCGACGATTAATTCTGCCGTGGGCTAGAACTCCCTTTGAAACAGGGAGGCGGATCGGGTCCATCGGAAGTAAGCGCACTTAATACGGCAAACCTATAGAGCTGCTCAGATTCACGAACAACCGTGATACGTTTTCATGTAGCTTTGTTAAAGTTTTGCTCCCTGTTCGCTTCTCAGTTAACTTTAACGTTCCATTACACCAATTAGCTCTGACTAATGTCATGTAATGTAGATGAGACCTAACTGTGAAAAGTCAGGGCTTCGGCCGGATTCGAACCAGCAACAGAAACACCATGCCTCAATGCGGCAAGCGCTCTACCAGCTGAGCTACGAAGCCACGCCAGGAGCTCGGAAATTTCACATTTGGACTCGGTTACCCACCCGTCCCACTGTCTCATATGGAATCCACCAAATGATTCAGGGGATCGACTGCCCCGGCAGCATTTTTCAAACAGTTCACGCTGGAATCCACCAAAGCCACTGTTGAGCATATAATTATTAGTAATGTCATGTGAGACATAAACAGATATCATGAGGATCAAAGCCGATTAAAATATTGCAGGAATACTGATGCAAAAGTGTCTTTAATTGTTTTTCACCTACTCCTACACACTATTGCTTTTAATACTGATAACTAAATTGAATGTTTGCCGACGTATCTTCCTAACATCCCAACATCACCAGGTCCTCCGTAACTTGAGTGGGGTATATAAATTCGTCCTGGTGTCTTCAGTGATGCTGATTACTTGTGTAGTCTTTATTGCAGAATTTACTGGATCACTTAAATCCCTAATTGATTAGGCTGTAATATACGACTTTTTGTCTATAGTATGACTGAATACTGACATCAACACAGTATTATATTTCACTCTCAGCTCATGCAGTATGCTTTGTATATAACAAAAAACGTTTTGCATAGTTTTTAGGAACAAAAATAATTTCATCTGATCTACTTTGGAAAGGCTTTTATCTGGTGTTGTTAACGTTATAGAAAAGAACTAATAAATGCCTACTTTAAGAAAAAAGATCAAAGAATATGTTGATGCAAAATTTTTGACACCGAAATAAACATTCAAAAAGTACTATTAGCCAAAATCCGATCGTTCCTAGTTGCCGATAAACCACATATTTCAAACGTTTAATGTAATCATCGTCAGAAATCTTCAGACAAGTGATAACTTCACCCATATTTAAGTAAAAATGGAAAAATACTTCCTCCCACAGCCCCGGCTGCTTCTTGCAAAAAATTATAGTAAATCTTACATTAGCATCTGGGATGTTAGTTCAAAAATTGCTTGGTATTGAACGGAAAGTTTATGGAATCAATGGTCAGTTTTTACGCAGCCAGCTTAATTTATCACATAAGCAGAGGTCGATAGCATTTCTTTTGGATTGACGTGACCTTTTTAGTTAGATAGTGGAATGTTCACCACGCCTATATCTATACGTTGAAACTTCTACACACTGACATTGTCGTCTCATTTGGTGATGAAGCCTTTGTAACCTCAAGGTCAAGCTTGGTAAACGTCCTTGGCTCGGGCTACTATTATTTTGCAGGTACTACAACAGAAGAGACAACCAGTTCAGTGCAGAAAAAATAGTGCTGAAAACCAATGTTTTAGAATCAGTTCATCAGAACTACCAAAGAATACACATTGGAACTGAGTAACATCATCAAAATCTAGGCTTTTTACTCGGGGTTTGATATATTATGAAACTTTACCGTGTCCAGGGTCTTATCGGGATTTCCTGGCTAGGTACCAAACTACAAAGATGCAGACATTATAATAAATGTAACTCATAAGAATTAGCAATTCATTGTTTTGAAAAGACAAGACAATCAGTAGAGGTGAGTCCCAAATGAAACAAAATAAAAATAGTTACCGCCTGAAGCTGATACTTGCGATACACCATTCTACTAGATTTACTTCACAGTTAAAATACTATAGCCAAGAAAATGGTACACTACATTTTCCACATTCTCACTCACATATAGACGATCTGAAAGTTTATGTTGTGTATCCAGCTCGCGAGCACACTGAGGGGATCATCACGTTACTAAGAGGATAAGAAACTGGGGCACTAGACTATATAGGATAACCATTCACGTTTGCAAGAATTTTGCGTTTGTAACCAACAACACAATCGGAGGTAAGTTTCTTTTGGTGCTAATTAGTGATTCGCATTCGGTATATATGACATATCTCTCCAATGCCCTGAAAATGGTCATCATTCTACTTTCCTGCCATCCAAATATTTAGTATTTCACATGCAAGTTTGTATCTTTTTCTAAAGTAGGTTAAGATAATTGGTCCTTCTGTCTCATCGAACCTAGCCATCCTGATTGAAAACCGTAATAGCACATACGTGCAGACCACGTTTGGAAAATCACCACGTGTTTCAATAAGGTGATCGTTGCGTTCAGTTGCCAGTAACTATTTCTCTGATTAATCAATAATAATTTAAATAACTTTAAACTTGAAATATAAATGGAGAGCGTACACAAAGATAGCAGACTTCGAAAGTTCAATGTATTGTTTAAATCGATCAGTGAATTCAGTGACGCCCTGTCTGTGAGAAGTGAGGGAACTAAATTTAATTTTGTAGATTGCGGGCCTTTGAAGCCACATGCCGATCTAATATATTGAATTCAGCCAAAAACTTCAACCGGAGATGGTGAAAAACTCAGGTTAGTAAATCGTATAGTGCATTCTTGAAGGCTATATGCGAGCTGGTTGAGTGCTGTCACAATCTGCGCTTTATGACCTTAGTTATTGACCAATGCAAATAGGAACTTAGCATATTTGATAATGAAACACTTTGGAGGAAACGAAAACTTTTTAAAAGCACTGATTTATCCGGTGTCGCTTCAGTGCAAAGTATCCTGGATTACAATGGACAAAAAATAGAATACTTCGATTACTGGTGTCAGACATTCCGAATACGACGGCATTTCTCAAACCAACAAAAGGACAGTGAACCTTTGACTGATGCAAAAGTTTTCTGTTACTGTACACAGACATGACAGTTTATAACTCTGATGATTGAACAGTAATGTCATAACTGTTCTCAGTAGTTTGACATTCTGTAACCTCGTCAATATTTAGTGTGTAAGAGATTTGCCTGCGATTTGTTAAACAACTGTGAAACAAATTGTAAAGTATAGCTGAAAACCAGTGCATGATTTTTTTTGTTAAATCAAACTTCTTCTGGACTTAATTCACCTGGTTAAATACAACAGGAGATTATTAACTAGACTGTAGTAAACTGACATGCATCAGCGATATTTGTAAAATTATTTACTGTAAATACTGCAGGCAGAGCCAACAGAAAAGTCAGTTGAGCATATAAGTCCACTTGTAGATTATGTTCAGCTTATGGATTAAATGTGGGTTATCTCTTAACAAATCCGTGAAATTGTTCGATTCGGATGGATATAAGTCTTTGTTCAGCGTGATAAACCTTGAATTAAAAAGATATTCTTAAACTTTAACTGAACTCGACGGCACCTACTGCGTTTGGTAGACAGAACATTAATAATCATGATAAGAAGGAATTATATGCTGAACTAATGGAGTAGGTTTACGTGATAAGTACATGAAGTGCATAGGTTGAAAAACATTTGTAATTAACTGCAACTTTTGTATTTTCATAAATCTGTCGTTCTGCTTCTTCTAGTCCAGTTTCGATTTCTCCAGAACCTGTCAATAATGCATGATTTTATGACAATCGAGGTTCAAATTCCTGATAGGCTATTGTAAATACAGCGCTCCTGATTTTACATGAGTCAATAGTTACTCATCACAGGGTGAGCTCCATCCCATTTTTTAGTAATCAGTTGCTATGGTACACCAGTGATCTTGATAAGTTGGTATCCGTTCGATTCAGTGAATAACACCGTAGTTAGTACTTACGAATCTGGTCGGACTCAAACATTTCACTGAACGCACCAAACAGTACGTCACAAAGCTCTAACAAAGAATCGAACCGTATGCAATAATTATTTTCAAGCGGTAGGAGCAGGTCAGTCCATCTGAAGTTGAAAAATTAATCAAAACGCGACCAACACGGAGGTCAAACATATCGAAAACCTCATTTCTCTATCCTGTTATACACTGGCTGCATTACTCGTCATTAATATAAGTTGTAATGTAATGTATAAGGAGCTGTGGTGAAAAACAATTGATAAAATATATTGATATACAATTGGAAAAGTCATTTCTGATAACAACCCTAACTTAAGTTCGGGCAACAGAACGTCGTTTGGCTCCAATATGATATATAGTTTGAGACGATTAACCACTTGGAACAACATCGAGTTTATTGAAATGGCTTACAGTTAGGCGGCTTATATTAATTCTTCGGATGCTACTTACACGATTACTTATTGCTTCCTCAGCATTGTTTTTTTCAACGACCCAGAATCTTTTTGTACTTTGTTATATCTGCGTATTATAAGGATTACATATACAGTGATTAATGGGAGTCACTAGTAGGAGGTTTTCTTTTCTTGATCAGACAGAGTTGGCTAGGTACAAAGATTGGGTTACTCATGCAGTGGTATTAATTGTGTGTTATAATTCTGTATTTTATAGAGAGGCCTTCATAGTTTAGTAAACGCTTTGGAACAATTCTGTTTTTTGTTCGATCACAATGAGGTTTCAGCGACGTAAGCATTCTTTTTAACAGAAAATGAGATTTATAGTGCTTTATTTTCCAGAGAACTAGTCCATGAAATTGCAATTAACAGTGTGTTTGTAAGTATGTTTGAATGCAACATCCATTGCTACTTTATATTGTGCACCTACACACATGTAATTCATTAAATCACATCACGCCCTGTGATGAGGAAAATATTGTAAGTCAGTTAAAACTGTACTAGAAAATTGGTGCGAAACATTTTTAGAAATCTAATCGATAAAACTGTGGACAAGTTCATGTCTATCTCCGTGTGCGGACGGAGAAGGACTAACTAGTGTTGGACACGTGGTTGTCATGGTTTTTAGTTTGCCTCACTTGTTTTCCGCATAGGCATTAAAAAAGATTTATCGCCTTCTAACCAGAAATTAGTTTTCAGGGTGAGACTCTTTTTTCATACAATGCTCGATAATTTGCGACTGATTCGACCCGGAAACTTCTTAGTAGTAAGAAACGGAAACAACTATTTTGCAAGGCAAACGTTTCAATCCAAACTTTGAGAGGGATAAGAATAGCAAAACGCCTTGAGCGGCATTCTTGTTAGCGTTCTCACTAAGATAAACATGAAGCAAACGTGCCATTTTTCCAACATTCAACACTCTACTGAAAGCGTCCTGGCAAATATATATGTATGTATGCAGCCCAGCAATAAAGTTCTCATATTGAGTATTTTTCAGATTGTGATGTGAATACAAGTTGATTACATGTTAATTGATTTACACCAAAAATGCCAGGAAAATTCTGGATATACTCGGGAAAAACTCGTTTTTCATTGCTACATCTCGTGAAATTTTCAACTGCTCCTACTGAGAAACCGATTACAATAAAATTGAAAACTCGGAAAAGGTTACAGCGTTATGCATTTTGGGTGATCAGTTCAAAATCAAATCTAAAATTTGCAAATTGGACAGTATGCCCCCTAATCCATTAGCAAAATAAACGTTATCCTCAAATACAGGCCTGGAAGCGAGTTTAGTGGAACTACTGCTCAAAATTATGTGAAGGTTGTTTGTTGGAAAACCAATGGGGTGTTTTACGAGAAATTATGAAACATTTATGGAAGCAAATATAATAAAGCAAGTAAATGGTTTTATGCATCATGAAAAGCTGCACGAAGTAGACTGTAGATATAATTTCAGTTATCCGTGGTTTTTCTCATTGTGTCGCTGACATACCAAATGACAGCAGTGCAGCGTGATGCTATGACACACATTTCGTTCAATACAAGATTAACCATGATAAAAATTCTGTTTGGTGATTCACGCCTATTAGCGGATGAGTATTGGTTTCCCTTAAATGGAACTAAAAGTATAAACATAAATTGATTCTAACTATCGATTTGTCGAACTTAATTTTTTATAATAGCTCGATGAATGTCTCCAGTTGTCTAATTTTTGGTAACGGAAACATTTATTGTGTTTCTGCTTCCAAAGTTAAAACTTAGATAACTCAGTTGAGTAGAGTGAAATAATGCTTTTCTACCTGAGTTAACATGCTGTTTCAGCCTTCGTTCTAGAAAGCAAGTGATAGCAATACAAGTCTTTTCGTGGCTGCCTGACACCTACAGCAATGTAAGCGGACTATATTTGGTGCAGAGTTGAAAAAGAAGCTTGGTAAAAGGTAAAGAACACAAGCCTGGCTCACTGAAAACCAGATCATGGGTCTACCGTCTGAAAATGTTTGCATACCAACAGATAGTATATCTTCTTGTTATTTTCAACAATTTCAACGGTGTTAGTTCACGGAATAACTTTGTAATATATATAATCATTAAATTTTTATAAATATTTGCCAGAAACTTCGGATAAATTTCGAAATTGATTACCGTCGTTCCTGTACAAAGGGTAATACTAAATACATGTCTGAAAACTCCTCGGAAAGTTAGTTTGAATGAAATGTTGAAATATTTTTCTTTAAAGTTCTGAAATTATAATACTTTATTCGTTTTTCAGTGAAACAATACCACCAGCGGTATTATCCAGAATCATCTTTACTCTCGGTCAACTGGTGACTAAAAATAGATCAACTGAGATTCAAAATCATTCAGGCTTTTTGCACATCAACATATATTTGGTCGACTGTCCAAGGTACAAATTATTTTGTTGGCATATTAATGATAATTGGTTTTATTTAGTGAATTATTATCGATTTTGACCAAAAGTTAACTCGAAACCCTACGGTTAATACTATGTTCTTGTAAATAAAATGGCCACAGTAACATGAAAAAATGTAGTCAGTCACA
This sequence comes from Paragonimus skrjabini miyazakii, assembly GCA_014338405.1. Classification (NCBI taxonomy): domain Eukaryota; kingdom Metazoa; phylum Platyhelminthes; class Trematoda; order Plagiorchiida; family Troglotrematidae; genus Paragonimus; species Paragonimus skrjabini miyazakii. The sequence continues at coordinate 198,837 of JTDE01000174.1, read as the reverse complement.
ATTAAAAATGCCTTGCTTTACTCGCGTGAAAGTATAAGCAATCAGCTCTGCCATAAACGTAACTGGATGTTAACATTTCTATATGCATTTCACCTTCTTAAGTTGAAAACTGCTGAAAAACACTGAACTTTGTGACGTAATGATGGGTGGAACTCCAAACCACCAATCGTTAACACTGGTGATTTGCTCCCTGAGTGACTGACCTATGCAAGCCTGGATAATTTGTAACGTTCTGCTTGATCCAATGACATTCTGCTAAACCTCTTTGTCATGTGTGCACACTGTTTTTGATTTTGCTGAATCTGTATATTTGTATTGATCTGATGATGAATTATCGAAAACAATTGTTCGTCACGTCTACTGTACTAATTAAGTAAGGACTGCATTCGAATATTTAAATCCATCTTATTTTCCGTACACGTTTTTTGTGAAAGTTTGCATGGAAGTAACATGGAATGGTCATTAAGATGGCAAGAAGACATACATTGCGAGATGCAAGCATTTCGTTTATTCTCATCAGTCGAATACATAAAACATTCATTTATATAGGTTCAGCGCATGGCGACAAAACGGTGAAGTGAACGAACATCAACATGGGAGTAATCAGGGTTCACTGCCACGGTAAGGAAATTGATTGCGTCAGCACCTTTTGCCAACAAAGGACCGGTGCGTGACGCTTGATCAATAAGGCCTCGGAGAACGCCAACAGCCTATGGTTGCAGTTGGGCAATAGGACCATAAACGAAGTGACAGGGTCAGCCACATGACCTGTTGCGATTAGGTGTTTCGCGATCGAAGACGCCGGGTTTCTGTTCGAGTGTTGGCATACTGACCCACGTTGACTCATTGTTCGCACTAGCCACTTGGGGATGTGCTCCGCCTTCCTTTGTCGTAAATTACGGTCCGTTCTGCCAATGAGTCACCGCAACTGCAAGTGATAGATAACATGAAAGGCAGAATTTTCCGAGAAAGAACGATCTGGGCAGTGGAGACTGATCCTGCGGGTGGAAAGCAACAAGCGCAATTCCGCTGCAGGATATGTGCGATCAATGGCTGATTTCAACTTTCGACTTACATCGCTAATATCGTGGTCACCTTGGTAAGGAAGGGTGATGCAAACCTGCTTTTTCGGCACTGATTGTGGTTGGGGGGAAGCCACTCGTTCCTTGCAATGA
>JTDE01000174.1:156883-197562 GCA_014338405.1 Paragonimus skrjabini miyazakii | reverse complement strand
AACGAATCAGGTAAGAGAACGACGCCGGGTTTCTGTTCGAGTGTTGGCATACTGACCCACGTTGACTCATTGTTCCCACTAGCCACTTGGGGATGTGACCCACCTTCCTTTGTCGTAAATTTCGGTCCGTTTTGCCAATGTATCAGTCACCGCAACTGCAAGTGAACTGGTAGATAACATGAGAGGCAGAGTTTTCCGAGAAAGAACGATCGGGGCAGTGGAGACTGATCCTGCGGGTGGAAAGCAACAAGCGCAATTCCGCTACGGGATATGTGGGATCAATGGTTGATTTCAACTTTCGACTTACGTCGGCAATATTGTGGTCACCTATGTAAGGAAGGGTGATGAAAGCCTGCTTCTTCGGCACTGATTGTGGTTGGGGGGAAGCCACTCGTTCCTTGCAATGAATTTCAATAAATTTCGCCGGATATCCATTCGCAAGCAGAACACTCTTCAAGAGCTCCTCTTCAGAATTTAGGTGTTTGGCTGTACATACTTTACTTGTTCGGTGAAAACCTATACGACCAGCTGAAGGTGTTGTCTTCCATCTCGCCAGAAAATGCAGGTTGTTTTCGTGCTACATGGAGTGGGCATTACCTATAATTCTGTTCATTTGCGCCCGTGGCTTACAACCGTAGTTTAGTACGAACAATTGTTCACCTAGCAAGTAAAGTATGTACAGCCAAACACCTAAATTCTGAAGAGGAGCTCTTGAAGAGTGTTCTGCTTGCGAATGGATATCCGGCGAAATTTATTGAAATTCATTGCAAGGAACGAGTGGCTTCCCCCCAACCACAATCAGTGCCGAAGAAGCAGGCTTTCATCACCCTTCCTTACATAGGTGACCACAATATTGCCGACGTAAGTCGAAAGTTGAAATCAACCATTGATCCCACATATCCCGTAGCGGAATTGCGCTTGTTGCTTTCCACCCGCAGGATCAGTCTCCACTGCCCCGATCGTTCTTTCTCGGAAAACTCTGCCTCTCATGTTATCTACCAGTTCACTTGCAGTTGCGGTGACTGATACATTGGCAGAACGGACCGTAATTTACGACAAAGGAAGGCGGAGCACATCCCCAAGTGGCTAGTGCGAACAATGAGTCAACGTGGGTCAGTATGCCAACACTCGAACAGAAACCCGGCGTCTTCGATCGCGAAACACCTAATCGCAACAGGTCATGTGGCTGACCCTGTCACTTCGTTTATGGTCCTATTGCCCAACTGCAACCATAGGCTGTTGGCGTTCTCCGAGGCCTTATTGATCAAGCGTCACGCACCGGTCCTTTGTTGGCAAAAGGTGCTGACGCAATCAATTTCCTTACCGTGGCAGTGAACCCTGATTACTCCCATGTTGATGTTCGTTCACTTCACCGTTTTGTCGCCATGCGCTGAACCTATATAAATGAATGTTTTATGTATTCGACTGATGAGAATAAACGAAATGCTTGCATCTCGCAATGTATGTCTTCTCGCCGTTATAATGAACTGGATAAAGAGAACTCAATGTTTGAAATTAAATGGTCAGTTGTAAGCTTTGATGGCGCTGTAGCACATTCTTTAGACGTGTCTTGCATTAAAACCAACGTAATTATTATAGTACAATTATCTCCGTAGAACCGGAAAATGTTTTTTACCTTATGTGTGCTGTTTTATTACATATGTGTATTAGTTCATAACATATGTTCTATTATTTTTTAAATAAACCATGTGCATGTAGCACAAGAGAATCTGCGTTGATTTGGCAAGGTGCAGGTGCAAATGTAGCTGTATGCATGATACTAGTTTTTGTGAAGGGAAAGGTGTCTGTACAATGATTTCACATAAAACGATATCCAGTCCGAACGAAACATTTTGCAGAAAAATAACTGAGTAATATTCTCACTTACTGCTGTCTGCACTGGCTGCAGACGAGAAAAAGTTGCTTTGTGAATATATGGTTTTTTGCAGCATCTTAACTGATAGGCAAAACAATTTACGAACTTTACTGACCAGCATGCGATTGCGCATTCGTTCGCAACCATAAAGATGATGTAGACAGGTAGGATGTTGTTGGCGGTCTTCTTTCTGGAACCGAAATAGCTTCGATGCTTAAGATATTAAAAAATAATTTCAAAGGGTTGTGTCTTTTTTCCACTCTTTTCAAAGATGACGGTGACAGGTTGAACCCAGAATCTTTCTTGTAGAAAGTACCGCTGTGCCTGAATGCATCTTCGGTTTACTTTCCTAGCTTGCATTCTCTGAGTGATCTTCACTTTACAAAATCCTAAAAAGCAACAAAACACGTCGTAATCGTAATCTAGTAAACCGAATGTTACAGGTTTTTCTATTTTTCGTGGATAGCTTTACATCTGTGAAATCTAACGTTAACAAATTTGTATACAAGATATCACATTTTGTGTAGTAGACCAAAGCAGACATTCTTGTCTATACTGAAATCCGTGTCTCTCAACTCACCATCTTGTTCACCTTGGTTGTTCACAAGAACGACAACAGTAGCTTTCTTGTTTTCTATGTTTTGAACAAGATGGGACAAGTAAGAAATGTAAGTTTCCATTGCATACCCGGTAACGTCTTACGAACATTTAGTACAACTGACGGTGCCGAGCATGCAGTGTGTAATACACCAAATCGCTTCACATGATAGTATGTTAAGGAAGTCGTAAGCAAACAGATTAACATCACAATCGTCCTGACAAGTTAGCTTCGTAGTTGATGGCAAAGGTATGGACTGTCTGATAAGTGCTTCAAGTTTATTACCGATGATGGATGTACATTTTCAATAAAGACAACACCATGATCCAAAATGATCGGTTAGTTTTCTTGCATTATTGAGAACACAGACATTTTTGCGCAAACCACATTTATTTCCTCGTTGTTTGCCCAAACGACATTATCTTATCACTAACACCAACAAAAGCACTTCGTTTATTTACTCACAAGTCTATTTGTACACACCGCGAATAGTCCGAACCGCTCTACTGCTGACTATCTGCATAGAGTCGACAGAATGGGGTATAATAACTAGAGTTTTGATTTGAACTTTGTAAGATCGTATACTTCTTGGAAGGTTTGTACTTGGTAAGTTTGGTCTTATAATAAATGTTTGAGATTTCTCATCAGGAAAGTAGAACCGTACTTCAATATAGAAGTAGGCAGATGATCAATCAACGAACAATACTGCTTAGAGTCACATAATTTCACATCAATTTCCACGTCTCACGTGAGGTTAGAAGTAAATGAGTTTTTATTATAAAAATATGACTTGCTTAATGAAGAGTACTAGGATCAGCTCTGAAAAGGATTTATATCGCCCAAAGGTTCACTACATTTCATTACACTGCGTACTTACCATCAATTTGTGAATTGCCACTAACCATCAAAAGTATTGGACGGATATGCTTACATATGAAGCTCCATCAAAGTTCAGCATACTAGCTAAAGTCAAGCACAGTAAGTACAATATGTATGATCTAAAATGGTCTAAAACCGTGTAAACTGAATGAGTTTAACAAGCTTGTAAATGATGTCATTTCTACATTGACGATTGAAACGAGGTTATTTGAGCAATTCACTTCGGAATTCCAAGGCTATTTCTTCTTTTCATATCATTCTGCTTATGATCATCGTGCTTGCCTTGAACCCATTTCATAATACCACAACAAACTCTGCCCGTAAAACAGATTGTTTGGAAGCTAAAATAAAAGAATGATTTATCAATTGAAATAAACTACATAGTCACTTCGCATTTAAGTAGCCACCAAATGATTCGTAGCTATTGATGAATTCGCAAGAAATGATCGTCTGAAAGCAATTCAGCTGAGGACTGTAGACCTGTAAATGTCATATTATTTTGTGTTCCTTATTGACGTAAAATGCAATATAATTTCGTATTTAATCAATACATGTTGTGAGATAAAAAGCAAGAGGGAGGTCTGTATTCTGACTTCTACAAAAAAGTAACCACGTCAATGTTAAACGTGATGTATGAGTTGAGACACTGTTATTTCAAATAGTTACATGTCTAACCGAATTGAAGTGAACAAACTCTTATCAATTATTACAAGACACACTGGTTGCAATAAGCTACATTGTTGTGAGACTACACTGAACAAGTGATTTAACATGGATACTTGATTTGGCTGGAATTCGTAGCGCGCTGTTTACAGCATACCCGTCAATTTGAAACACGAAGCTATTTCGGTTCAATTTAAGCAAAGGTCTTTTTTAATTAACGTTGTTCAGTATTCTTTTAGCTAAATCTGTAGCTCAACATTCATTCTGCTCAGCTACCACACCACAGCAACCGCTGTCCTCAGGAGCACATTTATTCATTCCTTAAATACTAAACTGTATTCGTTGAGATGCCAACCATTACCCATCTTTGATATGTTCGATTATACTCTGCCTAGGAAAACATGAACACAGAAAATGTGAAGTGCGGGGGCAGGCACATGGAATTTCATTATATAACAGCAACTTCTGTCTGGCACAACTGGTAAGACCAATAGGCATTGGCAAGGATTCGCACTATTGACGAGCTCTAATGAGAGCGAAACTCGAGTCTAGTGCTTCTTTTCGAAAGGGGCCGACTAGAAAGTCTATGGGAATGCAACAGCTGCGATCAATTGTAAGTGGTCTCACTTGAAATTAGTCAAATCCCTGGCTGCTCATCATTAAGTTCACTATCGACTAAAAGATGAAAGCTGTAAGGCTCTCGAAGTGTTTTATCAGCATAACTCAGTAGCTGAACTCGAAAGCCTTGTACGATTTTCTCGTGGTCGGTGTTCGTCATGCCGTTGGTTGGTCTTCTGCAATTTATTTTTGTTAAAAACCCACTTTTTCATAGTAGGAGTTTTATTAACTTTGACTTCTTGTACTGAGTGTGTCAAATTGAGAAAATGCCGATAATACCATTTTATCGCAGGCTCATTCTAAAATGACACTTCGCCCAGTCTGAGGGGAACAGAGAGAAGATGCTGCGGATATATGGCTTTTCACGAGTGTTTCTTAATTATGATAGATTGTCCCACCCAGATAAGTTGCCCTAAAACCAATTACTGAAAATAACTTTTCTGTCATTTCGTTGTACAACCCAATGCATAGCTGATCTTCATATGCAGCATATGGTGCAGCGCTACCAAACTGAGGCGTTTCATTGTCTGTCGTAAACACCCTGGTTACTTAGTTTCATACACATGCTTGTTTCGTCCGGTCCTATTATGTATGTCGGCCCTAGTATATGGTCGCCAGCCAACTAACACTTTTTAATCAAGTTCCTAGCTTGTACTAACTACTTCAAAAACACGGATCGTTTCTTTCCTAAGTTACTTTATCATGACAACATGATTCACTTGACATTTGTTTAATCGCAGACTTGCCGACGGAAATGACTGAACTGTATAACATTTCGTTTCTTTTTTGTCTATTCCATAATATTTGTTCCACCCAGGCCAAGTTTGATGTAACGTCTGGTTTGATGGCAGATTTACGACTTACTTAAAGACATTAACTAAATGGTAATCAAGTTCCCTAGTCCTATGTGTTAAACATCGCTGTAAGACAGTTCCAAGTTGAGACAAGATGAATATTTTACATTAATCACAATGGTAATAGATACACGTTGCCAGTGGAAACGGAAAGTCTGCGTCTGAAGTTTACACCTCAAAAGTTCGTTTATTACAAAATGACCGCTACACTGTCGATAATCCCCAGATATTTCATTTTACTCACATTTTTGTGGGTTTACATATTGGATATAACTATGCGTATTATTCAAACTAATTCACAAAGACCGGTAAATCAGCATCTTCTTTTATGTTTAATTGTGAATGTTTTGGCCAATATTTCCACAGCATTAAATAAATTGTGACAAGTTTTCTTCGAAGTATTTATACGTAGTGTGCAGATTGAAATCTCATATTGGCGCTGCTAAATAAACTCAATAACTGTTGAAGAAGGTCGTTCATACAAGTTACAATCTGCGACCTTGTTGAAGCAACAAAATCGACAGACATTCTTATGGAGTTACATTTCAGATGGCTCTAAACAATACGAAAAATATGCATTTCTGGCTTAATTCTTCAACCTCAGCCGTGTTTATTTTGAAGTAGTAAAATTTTATTGTTCAATTTTGGCGAGCTTCAGGTAACAAGAACATCATTTTTATATTTTCCATACGGATGGATGCGTTTAATTATGAATCTAACAAAGTAATCATGTTTTCGGATTTTTGCGGAAAAATTCGATATTTGTTTTACATACTGGAATGTCTTTCATTTACAAAATTACCTTACTTGGTTGCAGTTACATATTTTGATGATTACAAAATCACAGTAGATCAATTTATCCACAGCTTTTCCCTTTTTTATTTGTATTATTTGCAGAACACAGATCAATCAGATGGTGCTGACCTTAAACACTAATAAGATTTTGTTTTGGATGCCGACATATTCATCTGTAGAATAAAAAGCAAGTCATGTTCGATGCCTGACAGCCAATGCAATAGCCCATCAATTAGATATGACATTCGATTTTGCTAGTAAGATATAAAATAAACAGTTTTCCATTCTGGCTTCAGATTGGTTGTTGTATAATTTGTAATTTTAGCACAAAAATGCTTAACCAATGCACTTCTGCTTTTTCGAAGAACTGAATGTTGTTAAAAAAATGATTACGAAAACTTATGATCTTTTATTAAGCCGATAAAGTAGTTGTTATTTTTGAATGCACCACTTCAAATACAGAATTTATAACAATTAGCGTTTATACAGCATACGTGCACACATATGCATACATATATGCAGCGTTCAGTTTGATCAGATTTCACTGTTTGACTACAGTCGATAGAAAATACCCGGAGTGAGAAAATGTAAGGATGGTCTGTAGTAACTTCTAGGTGCACGGACCCAGTCAAACTGTCTCGCCTCATGACAAAAGTTATCCCCTGCGTCTCAAAACGAACATCAAAGCATTCGACCGGCGAAGCAAACAATGAACTACGAGTGTGCTCGTTTTCGTCCAATATGTTTGTTGCAAACCCTCGAAAAAATACTCTGGTTTGTCCGCTGTATAATAATGCGCCTGGCAGAAATCGGTTTTGCCCTCTCATAATTATGAACACGAAAAATCTTGGTCGTGAGAATAACGAGGCTGTTCTCGTTAATTGGTACCAAAACAAACCAAAAGACGTCTGTAAAGAGCGACTTTATTCCGTACCAAAAATCTGTGCCTCAAGGAAATAGTTCAGGGTACTTGTTTGGTGTATAGCGACCTACAATTATTCTCCAAACATATGGTCAAAGAACAGGTACCAAAAATAGTAGTTAAGGTTACTAGGACCGGAATGAACATAATGGAATAAAGGTCGAACTGTTAAAAATACGGCGAAGGTCACCGCTCGACTGTTCATAACATTCCCGCTCAATTGGATTGAGAATAATAGTTTTTTCGAAGAAGGAGGCGGTTTTGTGGGAATAAAGGACTGCATAAAGTTCGTAGCAGAGCACGAGTCTCCAACCAGATACACCCATCACGCACCCGTACTGCATTTTGATCATCTTTTGGTTGTACCTAACTATTAAAAACTGCGTATATCAAAGTTTGAAACAACAAGTTTTCAGCTCTCCTATGTAACCTTGGTCCAATATGTTTCAGATTGTACATAGATTGTCACTTCTTCAACCGAACTCGTTTTTTGTTCCCCTTATGACAGTTGGCTGAGAAGACCAACAATACCGGTAACAACAGGCTTGATAGTTCAAGGTAAACTATTCAAGCGGTCACGATCTGTTTGACTGCTCATCACGCAATGGTCAAGTTACGGAACGATGAAAAACTGGTGAACAGATCGGCGAAGTATAAATTTGTGTTTATTATATGACAAGACTATGAGTGTTGTACATAAACCTCACGAAATTTAAAAATGTTCTGAGAGATATTGTTATAGTTAAGGGTGCAAAGTTCTGCTTGAAATCTAGATGAAAACATTGTATCGTCCGCAAACGTTTTAACTTCCACAGGCCTACTTTTCAATGATGGTAAGCTGTCCGTCTATAAACTGAGTTTGACCAAGTAACCTCATTTATTAGAACCTGTTAATATGTTTATGTTTAACCATATGACGATATGTATTTGTTACGGAAAAGTTTGTTCTACTTTTTCACATTTGTCAGGTAATAACTTACCCAAATGTTCATTTTTTTAAGAAGTCTCTTGAGTGGCTCAGTTAGACTCATATGTTGATGGTCTAGCGTCACTTGGAATGAATAACTGTTTTATCTGTTCGTCAAAGAAGGCATTCTTGAATCATCTAGACAGCCTGGATGAAAGTCTGACGCCTTCCTACATTGTTTCTTTCAGTCTGACTGGACTGAAATTTTCATAGACAGCACAAGTTTTAGGCCTCATTCATAGATATAACCGAACGTAATCTGTTCAAACCCAATATGGCAACGAAGATAAATATCCTAGTAGGCTTGTCCCTGAAAACATTTCGCCGTGCATAAAAAATATATCCACGTAGAGTCAATTTACAGTCACTATTCTCCTTTGGTGAACAACATCTACTCCCCTTTTGTTGATTTTCCGCTAGATGAAGCTTGTTTGTAGTTTACAAGTAAACATTTACATTGGTTTTTGGGAAGTTAAAGGGAAACAGTAGGCGATGACAATTAAATGAATATACACTTCCGTGGAAAAATGTTTTATAGGTGTGCGAAATTAATGCAAACTGTGAAGATCATAAAGCAATCAATCCAACCACCAAAGAATTGTTGGAATTTGGAAAGCTATTTCCCCTTAGTGGTTCGCGTATGCTGGGAAAATCTTCCGAAAAGCCGGGTTATCAACGATACTAGCAAGGTTCAAAAGACAACGATAATCTGATTGCAAAGATGAGAATCAAACTAAAACTGTGAACGACTGTTGATTGTGACGGGTAGATAACATGAAAGAAAGAGGCTACGGACAAGAATGTGTAAGAATAGAGGCTCACCAATATTGTTCGCAAAACAACTAGCGTGCCGGGTACTCCATGAAGCATATTCGATCGAATAACAGCCTAAAACGGTTGTTACACATTAGCTTTACCTGGCTCTAATTTAATGCGTTGCAAATGATCTGGCCATTTAAGAATATTATGACTCGTCTGAACAAAACTTACAAACTTGCAGATTAGTCATTTACAGGGTTCTTTCTATGACGGCGTTCGCAACTTTACTGAAGACTGACTGAGTGGTTTGGCATCCAAGTTGAAAATGCTGCTTTTTATCGGGAAAAATGTAAGCACGGTCTTTCTGAATGGCATTCTGTTGAAAGAAACTGTTTTCCAGCAAATTTAATTAATGAATAATAAATCAAAATTTCTTAACTAGTTGACCAAATGTTGTAATTTGCTACAGTGAAAATTTGTTCACTTAATAGTTACCTTTTGCTTCAATGGACCGAAAATTGGGAATTGGGAGTGAACTGTTGTAAATTCTCCTTAGATCCAGTAAGCTTTTAACCAAAAACCATTAGTTTATATATATAGCCCTCGTGTAAACCCGTTTACTGGAAAATAAACAGCTGATAAACAGTAATTTATTACTGAGGGTACTGAACAAAAATATTTATTTGGTATCTCATTCCGTTTGATAATTTTAAGCAAGCCGTCATTTTGTTTGTGGCAGAAAAACTGTCAAGCGAACAGTTTCGTTTGCAGAAATCTCTTCCTATAACTTCTGAATTCTTTCACTTCAAACCTCTCGATAATTTAAAGGACTGCTTTGTTTCTCTAGGGAATCAACTACACTGAGTAAATATGTTTGTCAAAGAACCGTTTTTACGAAGTACACATAACTAGCGTTATGCACTGCCACTGAAGAAAAAGCCAGGTGACTCAAAACTTAATCCGTAATCCCATAAGACCCTAACCTAAAGATGATTCCACCGACTTAGTCAAGAGTTACTGAATTTAAATCATCGTCGTTTCGTTCCTTACTGTGTTTGGACAGCACTGTTTCTTGAAACGCATGCAGTCAAACTGTTGTGTGGTAGAACACTCTTAGTAAGCAAAGTTGACCAAACCGTCAATTGTTACGTTTATGATTGGAACTACTCGTGAATATTGCTATTTTTAATCGCGTTATAAATAAGAGGCAAACCAGGTCCAGTCACTTATATGCTTTTATTCGACCTATAGCAGTCTGAAGTGTCTCTGTAAAACCGCAACGGTATATTGGACAGCTTGATTGTATTTATTGTTCACACAAAGCAACGTTCTCCTACCCATTGTGCCGCAGTTGCTTTGATAGTATCTTGTGAGATTGAAACAATATTTCTAAAGAAGAATCACTTCAATCACAGCAACAAATCTGTTCTTGTTAACGGAAGTACCGTACCATCACGGAAACTGGTTCTAGCACTTATCATTTATCTAGTTCACTTTTTGAAGTTATACATTATATTGCGTGTGAAAAGTCGTTGTGAATAACTGCTAGAATAAAATTTTCACCCGACTCACTTTGGCTTCTACACTTACTTGAGATTATTGGAATAAAATACGCTTATCATGTTACAAGCACATAGCACACTTCTTCAACTTATATCAGGCTAATTACTATATCGTAGATATAATGATCAGTACTGGACCAAACATTTCTAAGATTGATGGAACTCAGTTAGTCTAGAGGATGAATTTTGTAAACGATTCACGGAAGCACGTTTATTCTTTCTGTAACCAAATGCCTTTTATATAAAATATAAGGGAATAACGGAGTGTGTCACCAATACTTTGATATAACAGCGCATACTTATTGATTTACTTTTGTCTTTCGTAGGGTTGCAACTAGCTCACCTCAATTTCTTGTATCAGTATTATTCTATTCTTTTAGAAACAGGCAAACTCGTATGTTTTCGTGCAGAAGCGATGAAAACCTATAAATACCGCTTTCTTCCGAGAACTGTTGCATTCTCTACGTTTCAAATTATATTCTCTTTCATCCCTGTTCTTCCGTCATCTTCTCAGATTTCGCCATTCACTTGCCTTTGCTCAGTTGTTCTTTGTAGCACCAGAACATTCCTGCATACCCGTTAGTATAAGGAGCGCAATATGATCTGTAGATAACAACTGACCTGCAGGTTTGTTGTACAGTATATTTAACAGTCAGTGGAGTCCATAGGTTGGTGCGGTTGTTAAGAGCATCAACCGGATCTGTGCAGAACAGTTTTTAGTCCTTCTGACCTTAACTGAAGAAACAGCTTAGATCGTGGGTTCATCAAAAGAAGATAACACGGTTACTGTATCCCTTCTGGCACCGATCACGAAATCTAAGCACTAGCTCCAACGGAACATGACTGAACGATTCGACAGTGACTAGCCTTCAGTTGGTGACACACTGGCCATCCGTTTGTGGCACGGGTCTAGATTATTGACGTGACTGGGTACAATAAAAGCTGTGGTACATGGCCCATTTTATCCTATCAGTTTACCACTAGATTGTTTACGTCTGTTCACACACAAGCGTTTAAATGTTGTAGTACCCAGAGTCAGAAACATCCAAACTTTACTCGTAATAAGATCGGATTAGACGTATTCTGTTAACACTAGCACTACTTAAGTATCATGAAAACAGTTTTTGAAATCTTCGTTAAGCGCCTGAAAATAAAGTCTTCCTTAAGTCCGCGTTCAGGTCCAAAGTCCCAAGATAACGATCCGTTTAAGACACACCAGTTTCACTGACTGTGAAACTGATCTCTTCGAAATTCACCATGTACCGCCCACAATTCAGAAAAGGACTATTAGATAAAAATTTTTATACAAGCTTCCATGAAGTGAATACAATTCCCCATAGTTTTGTATGCTGTGATCACACACGTGAGAATAATTTTGGAAAGTGTGAATGGAACAAATATAGAATTTTTGAATTAGCTTTACACTAAATTTGATATAGTTTTACAAAAATGTTGGACTCTTTAGGTATGAGATTCACTGGCAGTGATCATTGTCAAAATTCTCTCAACAATCTATGTATCAATAAGTGTGAATAGATTTGAGAGAAACCTGTGAATATTTACAGAAAAAGAATGATGCATACTGGACAGAAACCTTGAAGTGTTGACGTATTAACTAGTTACACTAGACTTGTGAATGCAAGTATCAAAGTCTGTTTGTCTCGGTACGATATGGGTGGGTGGCGGTAGGTCAGGAGCTGCTGGAGAAGTTGACTGCACATTCTGCTCCCGTGAGCCAGCAGTATTGTGTAATGATGTATTCCTGTGAGCACTGCGATTCATCCACCAAGAGCAGAACAGACGCAAAAATGTTATTCTGAACTGTTGAGACATTGAACAGTATAGCACGAAATTGATACAGCTGTTCACAATGGTTAACAGATCAGTAAGATCACCGAGATTGTTGTAAACGTTGTCAGTAAAACAGTTACCCAATAGACCATTGAGGAATAGAAGGATTGCCTGAAATGTAAGAAAAGACAAATTAGTTGAGTTGTTGCACTAGATCTCGATGATGGAAAAATTAGTAGAATGCTTCTTTTATGGAAGCAACCTTGCATCCCTTGATTGCTTTCAGATAACAGCTGAATATAAGACAATAGATTATAACAAAAATTTCAGATTTTGCCCGGAATTTTATAGTTTACATTTTCCCTCTGTTGTACCTTTTTTATATCTAAGCATTCTAGGAGGATAACTTCAACGTGCAGTTTGTACACACATACTTCAAGGTTTCTTCACAAACAACTGCCACTCAGAATGTAAGCGAGCAGCCTGTTCAATTCAAGGAAAAATACATTGCTGACATGCATTTAGTTAGTAAAATTAGTTCAACTGAAGCGTTTGTTGTGACACTAGATTTTTCGGCTTGATATTTTTGATAGCATTGTACTGTTAGTTCGCCAGTAATATATATCGCCACTTCAACCGAAAGTTACATTGCGGTGTACGTATTTCTTAGATATACGTTACACTCACCGCACCTGATACTTCATAGATAATATGGTCAAATTCTCAACCCAGGTGACACTCGGCGACATTTCTATGTCAGAAGTGGACTTGAAAAATATTTTTGAATGTAATCACTTCAGCCAAACAAGTGTTAATCAGTTTATGTATTCAGATATCTGTAAATGATAAGAAGCGGGTAACTGGACGGCGGAAGATAACCGGCGGGTGCTACAAAATGTTATATATGGAACCGAAGATTTTTCTAAATATCACTTCACCCGATTTTTACTAGCTGATATGGCTACGACACGTTCTACTATTGCACCAAACAAGCAACATAGACATGGCACAATGACGGATTTTGTTAAAAATAATTTACTCATAAATGGTCTTTGTTTGAGTAATGTGGGCTATTTGTTGCACAGTTAGTTTTAAAGTGTCGAAAGCGTTGGACATGAAATGTTAGAGAGAATGAGGTTTTTAGTTTCAGAAGCTCTTCTTCAGAACTTCTGAGATGCAAGGTACCTGATGTTTAACCAGGAACATTTTACGGTTTCGTGTAATACCATTCATTATCAGCGTGATCAACGTCGCCTACGTGATTTTTGCACATAAACACTAATCTGGATGTCGTATTTGAGCCTCAGCAGAATGAATTAGCAGTTCAAGAGCCAGAACGCTCTGACAAACTACGTTTGACGTTAATTACTCCTACAGATGCACCAAGAAAAGATCTTCATTTACTCAACGGATGAGATTGAAAAACTACTAAAAATGCTTCACTCCTATTCAAAACAATACACGTTTTATTGACAATTATTTGGTCACCTCCGAGTTGTAGCGAATAACTATTGACCGTTGTCAAACTACAGCTAGGGATTACTTGATTTTACTGCTATTCACAAAAATATTTCAACGTTATGGACTATAACACGATTTGGTAAAAACTTGTGTTGTATTGGCAAGAGTCGTGAAAATGAACAAAACGTTTAGGACATGTACTAGAATCAGGGTACTTGTTCATTTTCAACCGAATTATCGGTCTTTTGCAGTTTATTGTCGGAAAAATTAACACATCCGGCAAACTACCCAGAAATAAAATTTTTGTTGCTTAGCAACGGTGTTGATGGATTCTTGCAAGAACCGCTGTAAAACCCCTGCTTGGTAAACGCTCCCATGTAGCATTTTGTGAGTTTTTTGTTAGTAAGGCAAGTGTGTCGGTTTATGTGTAAAATTCCTCTGTTTTGAGCAGGATTTTATGGCTGAGCCAGTTCAACATTTAGGGCACCCGGGTATTTTTTTCTTGTCGATGGTTCGGAGTTGGTCAGAGCCCTGTTTTAACTGCCGGTTCTCTTTTAAGCACAAAAATCCCTGCTTTACATTAGGTTTGGTTAATTTGTTTTTCATATAAGTATACACGAGATATTTCCACCGAATTTTTACTCCATGTCGACGCACTTCTAAGACATTCAACTTAGTCCTGGCAGCCGGTTTTTAAATGAACATTATCATTTAGAGCTGAACAGTTTATTCTCTCAGATACGCTAAAGGAAACAAATCCACATATTTCAAGGCACTGCTAACATCCGCCGTGATTCATACTATGCCCCGAGTAAAATGCTGGCATGCTTTTTATTCTGAGACAACAACAGAATTAAAGAGAAGGTTATACGCTATTTTGCTGATGCTGTCCCTACAAAACTTAGGTTAGTGTGTGTTGACTTGTAGTTGATTTTAATATAGCGTCGTATACAAACCTTTATGAAAAAAAACGTTGAACCAAAGGATTCTAAAATGCATTGAGCTATTAAAAACACATAACTGAAGAACGAATTCCAGTAATTGTTAGATAATGAAAAATTGCAACACTGGTTCAACAGACATAACGGATTCATACCGCTGCATGCTGCAGTTTGTAGATTTTAGACAAAATAGTAGAGCTGTTGTATGAAGTAGTTGATGAATCATGATTGTGATCAACATTGATCTTATAAATGGCACGTAACTGTTAATTTGAAATTTCGATAACGTTGATTGCCTAGGCGCAACGCCAGAGTGCTGTCAATGTTTGACCCCTGAGGTAATGGACCACCACTTTTGCTAATAGTCACGAAACGACTGGACTGAACAGGCGAATCATGGCTGTTGTACAGTTCATCCTAGACAGTTTGACATTAATCAGCATTGTTATCCTCAGAGCAGGACAAATCAAATAGTAACATCATTTCGTCACGATGTACTGCCATCAGATCTTTTAATTACTTCCGTTATATCTGATGACAGTTTCGGTTCAATTGTTCCTACGATTTAATTTGCAACCAAGATTTCCTTTAATTTTGTCCCCTTTAAAGACAGGACTAAATAAAAACAACCAATATTTTTGGGAGCCAGCTTTTGATGTCAGTTTGTGATCTTGAACTGATTCTAATCCGATCACAATTGATTGTTTCACAAAAATAAGCAAGTACCCTGACGATCATGAATGAAGATATGACAAAAACAAATGACTGACGTTTTGAAGGGCAAAGACAAAGAGCTGAATAAACTTACTGATAGTAGAAGATTGGAGCTTTCTCATTTATTTGGCTTGATAGATACAATAAACCACAGTGTCAGTCTAATTCGGTAACCATAGCAAATTGTACAATGTGTGGGACTATATGTCTGCGGAAACTGGGGCTTTTTACGAAAACAACCAATTGCATAACTTTCAATCAAAATTGAAGACTGAACGACATCAATTTTTCAACCCCCCGGTGGTTATTTTTGCAAGTCAAACATGAAGACTAGCATGTCCATAAACTGAGCGGGATGATTACAACTTACCGTAACTTTTCATTTTAAGAGATGTCGTCAGGTTTGTGAATTTTGTCAACAAACAATTGTACAAATAGCGCAAAGAGAACTTTCTTAAGTCAATTTCTTGTTACTTTTCTGTAAGATAAATCTTCTTTCAAATTTCCATGTGAATTTGAAGTCTGCATATTACTTTTGTTGTTCAAAAACAAACTGTTTGACGAAAACCTTCACGCTTAATGCTGTTTACTACCCGAAAAGCTTAAATTTATCTGCCAAGAAATCTGGATTTCTGGTTAATGCAAACCTTAGTGTATTACCATTTAACTGTATCAATTGAACATATATGACATATACGAACACACAAAAACACCTGGTGAGAACTGGAAGTTCACGATATCAGACACGGTTGCATACGAGAGAATTTGGACTATGTTGTTAAAATCAATCAAATGTTTCCGTTAATATAAAAAAACGAATATGAATAGAAACACTTTTCTATTAGATTAGTTATATGTATGGTGAAGCTGAGCTTGTATTTTCTAGGGCCACAGGATTTCCCATGGTGCATGGGTACAGGGCCAAAGTTTATGAACAGCCAAAGGCAACCAGCTCGTAAAACTCGATTCTAAAATTCAGCACAAAATTGTATATTGCATGCAGTGCTCCATTAGGATGTTAACCGTGACGTATATTAGAGGGAAGCACTACACCACTTCATTGATGATGCTTTACTTCCAACGAGCAATCAGGAACATTTTGAAATTTTTTATGATCGACATGCCAAGTAATAAAATAAATCTAAATCGGATAGTGAATCACACATTTCTTACACGGGTGAGTGTTACAAATAAGTGGGAAAACAGATATACTCGCAAATTGTTAAACTGAGCAAAATAACTGTTACGCCATCTTAATTTTGCAACTATCGGTCGGTCGTACATTCTAAACATATATTTCATACAGAATCATGCGAATGGTAGATGATGATTTTTTTCTTTCAGTGTTGAACGACTTCAATGTAGCAGAATAACTATTACAGCAAGATGATCATATGATCAAACTGAACATGTATAGGTGACTCAGAATTTGTGAAGTTTAAGCATACATGCTGTCGGCACCAGTCAGAAATGAAACGGGTATCTCACTCATGCCATTCATCTATCAGATGTTAGGTAAACATTTCATCAATCGCAGTCAGTGTCCAAATCGGCGGGCAAGTCTAGTCACCACTACTAGTTTGTTATAGTGTTCTTTAAAAGTAAACAAATTGTTCCCTATTCTTCTCAGTCTGATTGACATCTTTGTCGATTACTGATGATGTTCATAGTGAAATATGCAGAGTTTGTAAAATTGGACACTAAACGCTGGACGTCCAAGCTGTCAAACTGCTAATCATCCTTCTGTTTTTGGCTTGAATCTTCAAACATATGTATGCTGTTTTCCTGTTTAATGGATAGCTAGGACAAAACACGTATCGCTGATTATTCAGTTTTTATATAATTAAGTAACTCTTGTCGCGACTTTTACGTGCCGGCCTTCTAAAATATAATTAGAAAAAAGGCTTTGCTTTGTTGTTTCATAGAAATAACGATGTGGTCAAGCTGAACCACTTGAAATCTTTTCGTTTCACATCACCCAAACAGACGGCTTATCAAAATAGCTAGGCCTTGTTATTAGAACCAACGTTCACCTTCCAGTCTGTTAGATTTATTTTGATTAGCTCTTATATTAAGCTTGATTTTTCAAAAATCTCCTATGCCTTAGTGTTAATGACGTGAAATAGAATATTGCCTCTTTCGATTTTCTTAACTCTGCGTTTGTTAAAGAGTGCATATTTCTAATTTGTATTTATAGGAATCACCCCCTTGATAAGGATATTTCTAAAGGCATTCCCACGAAATCACTTGGATCCAGGTAAAATATATATCTGAACTTACCCGATTCTACATCCCCTCTGCACAGATTTCGAACACAATGAATGTCTCAGTTTTATATTTGGACAAATAAGAAACTGCGGGAGATACGTCACATCTATGCAATCATTCTGTTCTGAGTTTGCGCACAAGGCCATGGAAGGTTCAACGTTTTGACTAGCCGTTTTTGAGCGCATAGTGGTAGGCCGCACAACAAGGCGATTATCTGAACGCATTCGGGAGCACCAACCGGTGTGGCTTACGTGAGGATCGATGAGGCCCTGTTCGGTAGCGATCACTACGCATTTGATCAAATCAAACCATCGGATCAATCAGACCGAATCGTTCAGGCCAATCTACCGAATATGTGGGATACAGTCGAAACAGGTCAAAGGTCGTATGCTATCAATTGCATAGGCGATTGCAATTTGCCTATACTCACCACCACTATGCGCTGAAAAACGGCTAGTCAAAACGTCGAACCTTCCGTGGCCTTGTGCGCGAACCCAGAGCAGAATGATTGCATAGATGTGACGTATCTCCCGCAGATTTTGTACAACTCACGTGATCAACGTTATGTAGCTAAGTCTCACGACTCAAACCAGACAGAAACTGTTGATTGAAATCTCTCGCTTCAGTATTATGTTATCTACCGCTCCCCTATCGAAACCATATAAATAAGAAACTATTCATTAATTACTTGCAAATACCAGCAAACGTCGCTGTGAACCAGGTTCTTTCCTTATCGTACTACCGCCGGTTTTATGGTTATTACTAATTGTCCCAATCTTATCGTCACCAGTAGTAGAAGTTTTAAGTTCGGAGCCGCAAAAGTGCGAAAACCTCGATGCGGGAGATTTGTCAGACAACTTCACTATTTGTGCGGAACGCTTTCAATAGATGAATTTTGTGTTGAACGCAGGATTCGCCTTAATTAATAGAACGCGGTAACTTGCTTGACGTGATAATCTGGAAACGACCGATTGTTGACTGGCATATTATGAAACAGTTCCCTAATTTTCCTTCTTAGTGTTGTTATCCACATTAGCCCATCGTGTGAAAAACTTTTATGATTCACTCTTTGGAATGAACGGAATTACTACTGGAAACATAAATAAACCATGTTTACTATGCAAGTCCAGAAAGAAACAGGCGACCGAAGTAGTCACACAGTTTATTGTCATGCTAACTATAGTCAACCAGAAAACGTTTAACTATATGCACTGTGCTTATTACAAAGATAACAAAGAAACCCGAAAAGTTGTACACGTTGCCGGCTACATACTGCGCTATCCGCATGTGAGAGTACAAACTATTTTCATCCAACGCCGTTCCAAATAACAAACTATAGTATTCGATATGAATATAACTGATGTCCATGAGAGCTGAGAGACTTAAAGTGACAATATTTAAAATTACGGGATCACTTCGCACAATTCTGCCAGTCCATAGACTGCCAAATGAACTCTTTCATTCATCTGATATAAAACAATCTTCAAACTTCGTCTGATTAATTATGCAATCAGTGAATCCGCCTACTAACGACTTTCGTTTGGATAAACAGTTTTGCCGTCTGAATTGGGGCAGGCTGACATTTATTAATTCCCTTTTGACAGATATCTTAGTATGGCATGTCATTTTCTGCCTCTGCGGAATTAGACTTTACTGTGCTATTATCATTGTTTTTCTAACAACGATTGATGTTACACCGATTTTTCACGTTCCTTATGAGACTTTTTAACGGTTTCAGTTTTATTTGAATTTTCCACTCATTTAGTAAAAGGCACTTCACTGACCAAAGCCTTATGTTAACAGACGGCTTACATGAGCATTCTTCCTCAGTCCGATAATTACTTTCGGTGTCAATCTCGTCCTTGAAGAAAGTTTGTATAATCTTACTTTAGGTGTAAACTTTGATGTTTTTGTGTTGATGATACTGTGTAAGTAAGGTTAACTATGCTTTATTTAAGATTTCAATGAATGGTCATCGTGAACGCGTCTCCTATGTGTATGCATGTGTATGTATGCACTGAGTTGAATCCACTTGAACCCCACAGGATATAAAAGTCATAATATCGAGTTATATTTTTAGATGTTGTATTTCTCTGTTCCACTTGACCAACGCAGGTAGCGGATACAAACGGGTCGTATGCAATTATTTTAATACCATTATTTTTGTACGCAAAACACAGCGTCTGTACGGCCTTAGCAAGAACATAGGACAAAACTAAATGATTCGACTAAAGTCGAACAAAAGTAACTTACAGGAAGAGCGATAAGTATGTATGTCACGTCAGTGTCTTCAAAGTCCTGTTCATGTTTAGATCATATATACAGATGCTGTCTGTTCTGTTTGATGAGACTGTTACGGATAAACAGCTTATTCTGTATGTTTCAGTGAAGATTGTATTGCGATGTTTAGTCGTCTACTTACTTTTAGTGATAAATCAATACACTCACCCACTCGCCTTTATGTTAAACTCATAAGTCGGTAGTAATTCCTTCGGTTTGCGAGCATTCTGTGTCCCAAATGATTGTCCGTCTGACAGATTGCCATAAGCCGTTTGTCTAGACACTTCTGATATTGTGGCTGACTATGTTCTGATATATTTCCAGTCTCCGTATTTACTTATCCAAACAATGAACCGTTATATTCCGAAGTTCATTCACGGTCTCACTAGTGTGTATACACGAAATGGGCTTTGTTTGACCAGCAAATCTAGTTTGCAAACCCCTGTGGAGTCGTCCCATTTGGTTTATGAAGGAAAGTGTAGAAGCTAAATTTACAATACCTAATGTTAAGCAGTTGGCCCCCCTTGATAAACTTGGGTGTGACAGTGAGGAGACAGACGCCGTTTGATTTTAGCATTTAGTATTGTCTTTTCAGTACCAGAAAAAAATAACTAGGAATATCTATGTACTACTAATGGGGTGGGAGTAAAAAAATAATACAGCAAATGGGATAGAAGAAAACAACGCATAACTATTAGGTTTATAGGAGTGTAAGGCCTATATATTACTGTTTTTGTACACATAATGCTGGTTCATCGCGGTTGCCTCAACGAAACGCAGAACAAATGGATTAATGTGGTGTTTTACAATCTTGACTAGTCAGTGTGTGTCAGAAGATAGAAAAAGCCAGAAATTTATCTGTCTCCGGGACAATGAGATTAGACTTCACAGTCAAATTCTGAACCCACCTTGGCAAGTGGTTCACCATTTTACAGTCCAGGCACCCGTAAGTTTTACCAAAATAACTTTCACTAGAGTTATGTAAAACCGATAATTATGGAGTGAGTTGACGCCAATAAGTGAGGTTAACGGTAGCTTGTGACTTCGACCGAGCACTACGATTTTAACTGCATAATGAACTAACTGAGTCAATGCGACTGGTTGTGCGCTGTATCCTCCACCCTCTTTATTGTTCTAACTCATCCCACCTCATTAGTGTTGTACAAATATATTCGTGAATATTGTTGTTTGGTACTGAAACAGTATACGAAACACCAGTACTTACCACTGTCGAACTTCTCACTGCCAAACCTAGCCAACTACCTGTAAGTTTCACTCAATCATACGTTAAACATTTACGAAACAGAGTAAAACTCGTATGCGGGTAGCCTTTACAGTGTACATACTCAACATCCTTGCTGGCTTTAAACTTCTACACTCATCTCCATAATGTAAAATAATAACCTTCATACGTGAGCTTTTCAACTCGTTCAGTCAATCACTTTGAGGCTGATGGAGTGTGGAGTAGTAAATCAAACAAACGGTTTGTAAATGTAACAATTGCGAATCTCCGAATCAACAAAACTCAACACACGTATGCCTTTATTCACGTTATGAAAGTTAACGAATACGTCCCTAGATGCTAGCATTTGAAAGACTACACATTTAGGAATTTATCATGGAATATTCTGGACATATTTCTTTTTGGTCGGAGATCTTGAACCTGTTTTTTGTTCACAGTACTTACTTGTGGTAATAGGGCGATGATAAAAATGAACACCACAGCCAATAGCAATCTGGTCATTCTCGTTTCCATCCGATCTCTATCTGTTGTGGGTAACGATGCACGAGAACGTGAAGAACGTGTCCTAACAACCGACACACTTGTAGGTGACGTCAGTTCGCTGCGTCGGTCTATTCGTCCATTCTCCAAGCGATCAGGTGCACCGTTCACAGGGGTCGTGGTCGTTATATCCTGTGGGTTCGAACAGGTACTGATGGACTGTATTTGTTTTCGAGTTTTCATTCTTCGCATTTTGTTACTTTTTCGCAGAATGGTAACGATGATAATCGCACTTAGAACGGTCAGACAGACTAGAGGAAGCAATTTGAGAAAAATGGCCGTATTCCAACTCAGATAGTCTACCAAGACGTGGTCATCCACATATGTTACCATGTATAATAACTGATCACTGGATGCATTTAATCCATCAGCATTCGACGGCACAATATGATGCGAAAGTATACATGGTATGGTTAGCATAAAGCTGACTAGAAAAGACATTCCAGCCGCAATTTTTGCCCGATGCATTGAACACAACTCATGACATCGAACGAGACATCGGACATACAGTACACGGAAACTGGCAAGGCTCACGATTATGTAACTGGATGTGGAGTGGAATAGGTTTTGTAGATTGATATGTACCAGCATAAACACACACCAACCGTATGTAGACTGAGTGACGTGATCACCGATCAGAAAATAGGCCGCAAACACGGCATAAGAGGACATCAGAATTCCATCACTAATTGCCAGCATAGTAAGTAGAAAATTTGTGGAAGAGATCATTGATGCTTGATTTAGTACAATGACACTAAATGTGTTGGACAATACCGCTAGAAGACACAAAATTACTGCAATATATCCATGTGCATTTCCGTAGATGACTTTGAACTCCGAAAGAAATTGAATTGCTTGACATGTACTCGTTGAGTCGGACACAACAGCCTCTGGAACAGATAGTCCATTTGGCTGCACATCCATACTGTGTGATGTTCCGGTGTGCTAAAAAGAGTGAAATAATCATGATAAAACATAATGAATCGTTGTTCGGATTGACAAGCGGTCATTTGGAAATCACAGACTGTTGCCAATTTAGAGCTCGGCTGAGGCGTTAATCATTGTGTGACTAATGAGAAAGAAAATTAGAAAGATTTTCATCAACCTTGATCGGAGGTAACCGAGTTCCGTTACAAGCGTGATGGTACCATTTAACTTAGTAACTGTCCACCAGTTTACGGTGAGCAGATGAGAAATGAGCTAGCAAAAATAAATGTATAAGTGCACCGTCGTTCTGTTGTTGTTACGCTAATTGAAAACTAACCAAGACTCCGTTTACTTCATTGTTATTTCCAACTAATTATTTTGAAGTGGTTTGTTTACACTGATAGCTAACTTTTCTCACTGAGTTAAAGTGGAAAGACATAGTCAGGCTGCGCTGGATAAATGTGGATCAAGTGGTGATCATGGATTATTTTGGTTTGATCATCCTACACCTGAAGGGGAGAAAGAAATTCCACACTTGTTCTATTATTCGCAATTTACAAGCAGTGTTGGTCCAGTGAATAAAAGCCTCTGTTCTTAAAAGTAGTGGTCACTAGTTCGACGGTAGTTCGTATTATGTTTACTGATAAAAGTAGGAATATTCATATTCTCTCCATTTGTACATTGTCCACACTTGATTTCAGCCCTCACATTCAGATGTCTTTTGGATAGCCAGCGTTGAAATGAAGAAGCACGAACACTATTCGCATAAAGTTACGGCTGATCGTTTAGATATGAGCATCCGGTCATGCCTACTATACGATTGCTGGCTTCGCAGTTAACCAACAAATCTAGAAAGCGCGTCAGTTCGTTTACTAATTCCTGTGTGGACGAGAATAAGTACCACTGATAAGACTTACTAAGTGTGGAATTCGGGTCCAATGCTTATTTTCACGATGGGCTAGCCGAAAGATTTATTAGAATGCAGGCGCTATGAACTAACGTTGATGATATTTCAATTGAAACAGTTTAGATTTACCAGATTGTTTCATGTCAAGATGGAACCGGTCGTTGAGTTTCTTTTTAAATGTCGACATCGCAAAATCTACAATCTGGTAGTAAGGCAGCGATGTTTTAAATAGAACTCACTAAGATGATAATGAAGTCATAGGGAATGTCATCTTCTCGCTTGTTTTCCAAGCCTATGTTATTTTATTACCAATTTAATGGTCTGAGTTATAACCGGTTATATATTGCCTCTGTACTGGGGCCGGTGGCGATTTGGAACCTTCCACAAAAAGATCATGCCAAGAAGAAAACATCCTTCATCAGCTAGGCAAAACGCGTATTTCTGTTGCCCGACCGAGTGCAGTTTCTATGGAAAATCTCAAAGAGGTTCATTAGTTTAGCTTGCTTCTGTATCATACCAATGAACAAAAACCGATCAAACATGCACAAACCGAAAGTCGGACCTCTAACAAAATCACAGTTCCTAGCAAAACATTACATAGTGGGAGCTACACAATGATTCTAACTACTTTTCGATTGTAAGATTCACACTATGTATTCGCTGAACAACCAATAGGTTCTGGTGACTTCCAATGCCACGATCAGACACGGACAGATTTATTGAGTTTACTTAAAGCGTATAACTTCACTTGGCCAGTTTACGTGCGGTGACGATTGATGAGAGCAATGAAAGACCCAACATATACTAATGCGCCTCTATAAAGTGAAGGTAAACTTCTGTGCGCATTTTCGTCACATTTAGTAGTAATAAATGATTCAAACAGCCAGATTTTTATTTCCAACCCACTCAAGTTAGTGAACTACATTTTTGGACGAGAAACCTTTTTTAGTAGGTGCACTTGTGACCTTTATGTATAAAAAATTAGTGTATTTTTTTATCAAAACTTCTGTACACCCACACATGTTATTATTGCATGGTACCGATTAGAAGATCCTTCGCGTGGAAATGAAATTTACCTAGAAGGCATTCAAACTTTAGCGGCTATCTCAACCCTTAAAACAGAAAAATCTTCAACAAATTCTTTCAATATGAGGAGAAAATGACCTGCCAAACATGCAGTGGTAAACAGTCTACATAAAATTACAAAAATAGCTTGTGAAGTATGACTGAATGTCTAACTGATGCCATAGGAAATAAACAAGCCGTTCAATGCAATCCCTGACCCATTAGAAATATGGAGCAACACTTCGTTTAGCCAAATCAAGTTGAGGTGTATGTAATCTGTTCCATCTCAATTAAATGCTTCTTTAGTTAACGTTGATATACTGAAGCAAAGCCGTAGTCACAAGGAAAAATGCAAAAAATTCAGTGAATAAAAACGGAGGACCAAGATGCCTTTTAGTTTACTCAGCAATCATCCTCCAGCGTTTTTTCAATGACAATGCGACAAGTGTAGAATAACCAGAGCTATGAATGTAGACAATAATTAGCATAATTCCAACTTCTAAGAACGCTCTAGTAGATAAAGGTCTTGAACATATAGGTTACGAAACAATATTAAATAATCAGAGAGCTTGCCTTAAGCTTGAAGTTGATTGGAATGAATCAACTTAATTAGGATATATGGGACAAAAATATTGCTGTCAAATACAGAGCTACGTGAATGACAGATGACTGTGTAGTATTCATCGAGCGATTCGGTAGACGCAACAAAGAAGAAAGCTTGATTACCTAGGAAGAAGTCGATCACGAACATAATGTCCGATTTATAGTTAGCGTATATAGAACTATTTTGTCACCAAAACAAGAGATGTGTGAGATGGTGAACTCAGAAAAACATGGTTGTAAACGGCCTGATTACTTCAGAACAGAAAAAGACGAAATGCTCAGATATGTGTTTGTAAAGTTTATTCTAATGAAATTCTAATCTATTACACCCCGAGGTAGCTGAACAGTTGAGTATTGCAACTTGCACGTAATGTTGTGTTTTTCTCAACCTATTTTGTAATAACACGTTAGACATGGTTTCCAAACTGTTTGAACTCGATCGTATTAGGTTAGGTGCCGATATTTTGCAACGGGATGTTAATTTATGTAGAATTAAACATACGAGTCCAACATATTGACAGTGTGGCTTACTTTCGTAGCAGAAAAGTTGAATTTCGACAATCGAAGGTAAATGTCTTACTTTTTTTAGAGAAATACCAATATACAAGCTCAGTAACATAACCCGAAGATACCGCTTCTTCCGTGCATTTGTTATACACATAATAAAATAATGTAATTAGCATGCATAAAAAGTGATTTTTCTTCGAAGCAATTCACTCTCTTGATGTGCTTGAATAAGGTAATGAGATGAAGTGACTCATGTAATGTTCTTCACACTAATGCCTCATGCATTCTGATCACATGTGGATGTGTAACTAATTTTAAGCAGCAATATAATGTTCCATAAGGCGGACGCCATGGTTGAAAAGATTAGAAAGACAAATACGAGAATGACAATTACAAATATGAAGATTCTGACTGTCAAGATGGCAGCAAAATAAAAACAGATTGTTTTTAAGTACACGGGGGAATTTGGATGTCTAACAGTCAAAGCTGCAGCAAATTGAAGGGTTTGTTTCCGGCTGTTTGGAAAATTCACAGAGAATGCGTCACAAACATTGACTATGTGTCCCGTTTGAACTAGGTGTTTTGCTGTTTATGATGCTGGGTGACGCCCGTCGCCCTCTAGATACGCATATGACGTTTCCAATCGTTCTTCCAGCCCATTGGAAACACACTTCATGATATGAGAAGCTTGTTGTTGGTTTGTCCTTCCCATGTAAATCAAACCGTCAAGTCTTTGGTTATCAGGCGCGCAAATTCCCCTGTATGTTTAGAAACACTCTTTTTTGAGCTTGCTGCAATCCTAACAGCCAGAATCCTTAAATTTATGATTGTCATTTTTGTATCTGTCTTTCTAATCTCTTAAACCATGACTTCCGCCTTATGGAACATTATATTGCTGTTTAAAATTAGTTACATATCTACTTGTGA
Source organism: Paragonimus skrjabini miyazakii (assembly GCA_014338405.1). NCBI lineage: Eukaryota > Metazoa > Platyhelminthes > Trematoda > Plagiorchiida > Troglotrematidae > Paragonimus > Paragonimus skrjabini miyazakii. Next base: position 170,895 of record JTDE01000174.1, on the reverse strand, counting down.
TCAGAATGTAAGAAAAGTCAGTCCAGAAAACACCACGTGATTTGCTCTTTCTTATTACGTTTATTCAAATGTTTTCTTAGTTACAACAGGCTTTGTGCCGCTGTGGATTGATAACGTAATTTTAAAGGAATGCATACTATTTAAGAAGCACAGATACCGTACGACCGATGCCAATATCATATTTTCATTCCTGAATATCCAACTTTACCGGAGCAATAAAATCAAAATGGAGATAAGGAGAAATCATACTCTTCAACTGAATGATCGCAAGCAATGCTAGATAATCGTGCTAAACCGGAAATTCAATATAGTCAAATTTGGTTTTAAGTGTCATTTGGTTCCGTGATGTCAACAAAACGTATTTTTAGGATGTTTTGCCTTAACTCATCACACGCCAGATAGTCTAGAACTCACCGTACACATTTTTGTTGTGACCAACTCATGTAACATTTTTAGCTTTCTACGACACATTCATCTGGACACAAAAGTTGATAATCACTTCCTAAGACCGAGTATAATACAGCTTATTACTAGTGTATTAGTAACATTTCAATTGTTGCCCCGGTACTTCCTTGGTAAGTGGTTTGGAATTAGAATATTTAGTAATATTACTTTTTGTTCAGATATACCATCGAGGTTGTACAACGAAATGCTGCTCAATGCCACTTTAAGTATTTGCAGAGTCAGCGGGTGCACAAATTCTAAAATATGAACAGGTGGAAAGGTATAATGTCCACTTTTAAATACGACTTACTTAAAAAAATTTCCAGGTTGCTCATAGTGCACCGAATGTGCACTGAAAAATTACACTGTTCACAACCGAAAGCTTTACATGTTTATGGATTGTCGATGAGTAGAAGAAAACTAAAAATGAGGTAACGGGAAATTTTTCGAGTACCATTAATCGCATACTAAGTAAGTGCGCCATCTTTGAGGCAAAAAGACCGGTACAGAATCTTGAATAACGCGCCCATTTTATGTATTCCCACTGTGATTATGAAAATTTAACTGGATTGATAGAACTGCACTTACGTTCTTAGTAGACCAGAAATCGTTGTGTATTATCCATGTATTTTTAACATGCATCACCCGAAAATTATTGTTGCTGCACTGTTCGGTTCATTAAGAAAATTTGCAGTCTGACATTGCAAACCAAGCTGTGAAACAGGTGTATGAATTTAGGTGGCCGATATGCGCACTTACGGTGTGCCACACTAAAAATACCGACCTCTGTAGTTGCGATACATGACTGATCGTTTTGAGTCATTATGTGATCATTCAGAGATGCCAGACAGTTCTTGATCAAACTTTGTTTTTCGTTTGATCATCCATTTTTATATACACCGCTCAATAACTGTCGAGTACGCATAGTGCACTACTCACTGGAACCAACAACTGAAAGTGCTTTCCAGTACATTATTAATTATACCTCTCAACCGAACCTGCTAAAATACACTCAACTTAGTTAGTTGCCATTCAGTGTATGTACCCAACTCACCATTTCATCTACAATACAGTTCGTCTGGTCATAAAACCTGGAGAATTCCTTTAGATGAATGTAAGCGATGAAATCATTAAAGTGCCATGGAAACTTGACAATTTATTTCGAATCAAATGGTCACATGAATGTTAATTTTTTAGTAAGTAAACCAATTAGTTTCCTATACTGATTAATGTTTACCCACAATACCGAACTGACTAAGGGAGTAGGGTTATTGTTACACAAAATAAAAATATAAGTAGAAAGCACTAAGAAATCCTTTTAGCAGAGCTGTATTTAACCGAGGTTCCAATAATGTTTTTATCTTGTCAATGAGTTTTTAATCTAGAAGACGCGTTGAGTCGAGGGAGATTAACTTTATCGTGAAATGTTTCAAACCTCGGTGCCTAATAGTACCTAGCCAATGCCCTCCTCTCTCAGGTTGATCCAAAATTTTGCAACTATGGTTCAACCGGTGAAAGGGCGTCCGGAGAGTAGCTGGAACTGCAAAATTGATGGTAAAGGATCGCTTGAGAATTGAACTGTCCAAGTTGCCTTTCACGACTAACCGTTTTTTTGAAAATCTCCTTGCACAGAGTGATTCCCCCACAAGTGGGCAATCGTGAATTGGGCAATCGTGAATAATCGAAAGATACCTTCTGGCAACCTGAACAAAGTTTCACGGTCATATGAAAAAACAGAACTTATTGAGACAGAGTACATATTGTCTTTTGAAGATACTTGAAACTGTTGATGCCTTTTACATTTCAACAATAAATCAATTGTCTGTTGTAAATATGCATAACATTTCGTACATTCAGCATGCATACACACATTTAACTTGATTACAGCGGGTAACCCCAGAAACAACTAGATATGTGGACTTAACAAACAGAACGATACACGAATAAAATAAACACCGGCCAGACGAATTATTATCGTGACAACCTAACTATACCTACTTCGGCCAATCGCCAGTTTATCGGAGCAGTTGCACTGCCAATGAAAGGTTAATTTATATCTGTCGCTGTCAGTGCCGCAGTCTGAAAAACTCCATTTGGTCATTCGAACTGCAATTGCTTATCACTTTACATACACCTTCACCTGAAGTCATGCAACCAATCAATTCATCAAAAATGTACACTTTACGTAACAATTCATTGAAAAGAATAAACTCGCACACGGACACGTAGGAGAATCCCGCCGTTACGTTGCGCGATGGAGAGGGAGTTAGAATACATTCAGTGCCAACAAACTGATGTAGATAAACTGTGCACTGCGCTTTGAGCCACATGTATTAGTGGAATACCTAAACTCAATCACATTTTGTTTGAGGGCAGTTTGTTGTATAGGATTTAGTTTACGACAAGGTTACAGTTTGAAGATGTTTGCACTCTCGTACGACAAAACCGATGAGCCAGAAATGGTCTCCTCAAGATTGGTGATAAACAACATGTCCATAATTTGTTATGTTCAACGTCTATATGAACTCAGCATGCCTACCGGGGATATGCCTCCTTACATAACAACTCAAGAAATCAGTTCATACACCAGAATCGAATATCCTACTAACATTTTAGGGACAGCAAACACTTGTCTGTAAGAGATGTCCCAACATTTTCGGGTTCAACATCGAATACAATTCAATCGTTACAACACTGATCAAACAATAACCGCTCAAGTATTCAGCTAATTAAGGATCTTGAATCGGAGAAAGTTTACAACTGACAACATGGTTAAAGTCCAACAAATTAAATACAGACTCATTCCGTAAGTACAACAGAAAGTATAACGTGGGCCGCTACAGAAACTTGAATTATGAGTCCAGTTTGGAGGCACAGTAAATAAGCCTATTATTTAAGGAAATATCCCTTTTTATGTCTTATGTTATTTTCTTTATCTAACAAAAGGCCGATGGACACCTCTTGAACAGCAACCTTTCACTTGTGTTATTCCCTCTAGCGAACCCCCGTGAAGTAGGTTGAAAACGGATAATTCACCCCATCCAACGGCTTATTTTTTATTTATTTCATCGCAATGAACGAGAAACCGTTTGCAGGATGTATCCTGTATGTTACTTTAACGCTCGACTTTGACCAGTCTTCGCATTCAGAAAGAATTTTAAGCAAGCCTCTTTCAAATGTAAGCACCACATTCAAATTTCGCCCTTGTTAGAGTTCGCCAGTAAGACATCCTTGCTATGGCCGCGACATGAATTGCGGTCACTCATACGGAGCAACTATGCTAACCACTGTAATTTACCTACTAGTTTTCACGTTCTGTGTTATTTGCTCATTTGTGAAGCGTCGTGTGAACTTCTTTTAATTTACTGCCTTCACTGATAATGTATTTGATCTACAGAAAGTGTGACGAACAACACTAAATGACACCTCGGAGTGCTTCCAAATAAAAATCGGCACCTTATTTCTGGACGGTAGGCAGCTTTCACTGATACCAAATAAATCTGACCTGGCATACATCCAGGTGCGTTATGCTGTCTTGTTTTCAAACATTCATTTCATGCATATTGTCAGACCACCTTCCTGTCGCTCTTCAACGTGAGACTTCAGCAATATGATGTGCAACAATCCATCAAACGTCACAAACTCAATTAATATTAATGTATGTAACGAGTTTGTGCGTATTCGTATAGTGAAAAAAATATTACAGGCCATCAATAGTTTTTGACTGACTGATTTAAGAGACTGAGTCTACGGATGCTTAAACGCTCATATTTGCACAAGTCTGACCTTAAAATGTAAGTTCCATATTCTCCTGTCTTTGCTTGCTGAAGTGAATACTGTCAGGTGGTGGTTAGAGAAGGTGCCTTTCAATCAAAGGGGACAAATGTGCACAAACGCCAATCGGTGACAAGTTTGGTGACATCTACTTAGCTCAGTTTGTATACAACTGTACGCGTTGTCAAAATGAGACTTACATAACGGCTAGGATTTTGCTTGCCAATCAACATATCTTTCTACCACTGCGAAAATAATGAATAGCAAAGGATAGCCCGCAGTACTCAATATGACAAAATGGCAATCTTCCCTCAAGGACAGAAAGATTTTTGAACGGATCACACATTTTACTGTTGAGGAATTTTCGACTATGCCATTTCTAAAATTTTTCTCTGTTCTAAGAAGGATGTAAACACAACAGAGCATGTGAAGTGAACTGTGATGTAGCTGATAGTTGGTATTCGGAACTTTTGGCTAGGGAGGCTGCATGATTAACATTCATCCACTTCAGGATGAATGGTTATGCAAAGATATGCATTCGATTTATTTTATCTTCTCCAAAGGACCGCCAAAGTACTGCCTACTTTCTCATTTCCGCGTGGGGTTACGGGTCTCACTAGAAGTGGTGTGTATGCTTACTACAGTGAGCAACACTATGTAAAATATATCACGCCAGGCGAGACCAAACTATTATATGTAACCGTTCATTTGCTTCCACTACTCAGTACTGCATAGATCGTGGGATAGCTTAGACAAAAGCTAGATCACCTGTCCTGTTAATTCTAATTGATGACCTCGTGATGGAGAGCTTTCAACACGTTAGAATATCGATACCAATAAAACCACTGACAGAGGAATCAAGTAGAAAGCTTTAGTAATGCGTAATTCCATTTCACTAGTGAAACAATCAGCAAGGATTCTTCAGAAATGCCTGTTCGGAGCACAAATACCATTCGCGTTAATGAAATACTTTACTGATAATTCTAACGAGACTGGATAATAGAACTGTCTGAATGCAGATGCTGATTTCAATTGGGTGTGATTCAAAAGGGTACATCAAGGAAATTTTCTGTTATTATAAATAAACTTGACTCAGTTGAAACCTATGAACTCCCTTTAGACAATTCTTCTCTCATGTTGATTTTATCTCATCCAAGGAACAGTTAATGTCTTCATATTTGATTCCTGCTCACTTGAAATAATTAACCAGCAAACGAAATGCAACTTGATTCTCTGTTTTCAAATATTTTGATAGTGGAACTATGGATAGCGGTTTCACATCTGTTTTCCGTGACAGTCATTCATAAAGACTGACGCGCGTGTATGTCGCCCACAGAAAATGCTTGCTCATCCAAGGTAGCTGGGCTTTCAGCCCTCTACTCGTTTTCCATCGTTCTGTTTCTCAAACACACGGTTTTTATTGAACATCGGAATTATTTACGGAAAGGCAACTATTCGGAAAGCCATACTGTAATTAGAGCAGCCCTATAAATTTTATTCCAAAGTAACCGCTTCAAGGTTTTCGGTGGCCAGATTATGCAAGGATAACGTGCAACACCACATACCTGTCGGATGTAGGGAAGTATTTTATTAGGAATATGATATGTGCAGCATTTCGGTCAACTCTTCTGAAGAAACGCATTTAGTTTGAAGATACTTTGGATAATTTAAGTCACACAGTTAATCCACACAGGAGTTTTATGAGAGTAATTATGCTCGTCAAGCCATTAAAAATCTACCATCTTTTTATAATGAGAATTTTGATAGTCGGGAAACAGAAGTGTTGAAGCAGTTTTCAAAAGTAACAGAGAAGTGGTATTATAAATTCCAGAAATATATATACTTAGCGATCTTCGTGTTGAATGACAAGATAGCAATTTCTGAAGGGAATGGTTGCAACTATTTGTCCAATTTCCTTTTGTTACACCCTAAAATTTAATTTTTGTAAACGGAGCTTCAACTGTATTAATAGCAAAGAAATTTGTACACATTACTACAAGGCTGACTGGTTAGGCTGTTATTTTCACGAACTTTCATAAAATATGTCACACCTATCGCTTAAACAGCGAGGCATATTTTATAACTGATAAAAACAACAGTTCGTTACACACTGTTCCAAACCTAGACGAGGTTGTCCGGGAAAATAAACCAGCCATACAAGTTAGATACGCGACTGTATCCAAACAAATCTAACTACTCCCATTTTCGATTTTATCCAACCTACATAATCACTGAGTCGTAGCAGGCAATTCCATTTACTTATAACAAACTAAACCTATTGCAATTTACAAATAGCAAACTGGGTTAACGTTTGGAACAAATGTCTGAAATGTACTCAGGCGTACAAAGGTGAAAAAAAAGAAGTAATTGAAGAGTTGTACACACTGTTCGGTGATAGTTTTTGAGGATATGAAACTTGGATTATCCAAAGTTGTCGGAATAGGGATCAAATATATGCGCTTTACTTTGATGGAGAAAACTGTTCTACTGAAAATTAGACAAAAAATCCGGTTTGGTTATTGTCTGTTGCCAGTTAGATGTGACATACTTTCGAAAAATGTTGAAAATTTTCGAAAACGTTCAATTAGCAATCAGTCTCAATCCGAATGAAAATTCGGAGCTTATGTGAACGCCTTCAGTAATCCCGTACAATATTGATTGGCGACGCCTTACTCAAAACTTAGAAGTTTCCTTAGCCCCATATGTGATAATCCTTAATTAGTTAGTTAAAGTATGACATACATACAAAGATGGACTATGCAGTTATTCATGGCAGTAAAATGGAAAAATATAGAAATACGCAAAAATTAAGTAGCCATGTATTTACATCAAATATTCAATTACTCCGTGGTTATCCAGAATCAGACGAAACATTCACGAACTGACCAAGTGGCACAAACTGCTCAATCGTTTAAATAGTCATTTTGAACACTCGTCAATACAGGTTAGTTAGTTTGATACAAGATCGACTACCACTTATCCGAAAGTCCGTACTTGGTCATTTTATCTCCAGCAAAGCTGCTCGCAAATATTCCATCACTGCTCGTAAACGCACTCTCATGTATTTTTAGATCTACTAATTATCTGGAAAGTGTGCAAATCGATTAAGAGGTTAGTGATCAATACGTGACGTGTAACCCAGCCTAATCAGAAATTTGCAATTAATTATGCATGGTTTAGTAATCTATCTTCGGGTTCCATTTACTTTCATCAATCTGTGAAACATGGACGTCAGTGCACTGACTCAGTGTTTATTTTAAATCAACACAAATTCACCAATAAATAACATTGCAGAAAGGCACTTGAACCAAAAACAGAACGTCCACAACGAACATAATGCCAGCCGCAAACATGTATACGGTGTTCTCCACTGTTATGAAGAGCAAAAATTCACATTTGTTAATCACAACTTATTTAGTAAACATAAGTTAGATGATATGATAATCACAAACAACTGGATCCCCACTCAGAGCATTGTCTGTTTAAGGAATTTTCAACAGAATTTACTACAGTAGATGTCACGTTTTGACATGTACCACTGTTTGAAGTACCTTAAGTTTTTATGCATAGTCAAAATAATCAAGATGTGCAAGATCTTTGGGCTCACGATAGTGACTTACTGATAGAAAATTAGATTGACTTCTGGACGTAGTACGTTCATTAATATCGGTGACATATTTATTCAGCTTTGAGCCGAATTGGTTGTCAGCTGCTGCTTATTTAAGTATAATTTCTGCAGTTTCATTTCGAACACTCACTGGATGGTGCATATACATTTCACTTGAGTGATGAAATAATTATCTGGTATGCGCTCTGGAACAACTTCGTAACAGAAGACAAAATACACTTGCCACGGACATTTTATGTGAATTTACGGGCAAACTATCAAAACTCAATCACGTGACCTCAACGTAAATTAATAACTTTGCACTCAATGAACTTGCGACTGACAACCTAATGGTACCAGTCTGAGTTTTAGAAAACCTTGCAAAGCGAATGCAGAAGGTTGTTCTAAAATAGGCAATTTGACTACAGTACCTTTACGATAATTGTCATTTATATCCTCTTTATATATAAACACAGTTGAAATGATCTCACAGTCTTTTTAATAAACTTCCCATTGGTTTTAGTAGTCAAAAAGGTTTCTGGAGAAGTTTCATACATACGTGAAGCCAAACTATCATTTGTTATTATTAGCCAAGGATTTACTGTTAAACATAAATGGTTTTTTAGTTAACCTCAGTGGACGGGTTACAAAGACCTTTGAGGTGACTCAAAATTTAAAAAATTCCCCTGATAAATCTTCCTAAACTTCCTGCTCGCCATACTATCCGATGACTCTGTACTGATTCTATGAAACGCTAATCACTGCTCTATAATGGTTATGTAGTTAAAACCTTGATTTAACGTATATTAGAAACGCGAGATGCTTTGCGTACACGTCAGTTAAACTCATTATGCAGTACCCAACAACACGCATGCCTTTAAGCTCGGAAATAATTATGTGAAATCTATCCCACTTAGATACTAATGACTAATTCAGCTTTGCTGCGGGATGCAGTTCATGAAATTTGTAGATGGGGACTAACAAACCGGAAAATCCATGTTAAAAAACGGTTGCCAAATTTTAAAAGTCGATAAGCAAAGGTGCCACAGTGCAACGTTTGCTTAAATTCATTTGCACCGTAGGTTCAACTGACAAATTGTCACCGCTTACATTAAACATCATATATCATATATCATATTTAGGAATAAAGCCCAAGTCCAATTTCTGTGTACGTTCATAGTATGTCGCCAAAATGCGCTTATTTAACGAGAAGGAAACAACTAGAAATAAGCCAAGATCATTCTTTAGTGGTTATTGAACATAAATGTTTTCTGATAATGCACACGCATGTATGGCTGCCAAGCTACGAAACTCCATGCAAACGGTACTATCACGTCTAACATTCGTACCAATCAAAATGTCACGTTTCTTCCCTAAATGAAGTTTGTGTCTCAGGGTGAATAATCTCACTCAGACTGACGAAGAAGCAGTGCTGTATTGCTTGACACTGTTTGCACAGTGAAACAGTGTGGTTTTGCAATGTAGTATACCAATAGTCGAACAAAGTTTACCAAACTTGAGGCAGGCAGCTTTTGGTACTAAGTGAGATTCATTGTATTTGTCAGTATATCGCATAATGGGTGAGTTGAGCCGAATCAAAGGCATATCTATTGCTTATTTCTCGTTGTGGGTATGGTATGGAGAAAAAATGATTGAAGAAGAGTATGCTCAACTCGGACTAGAAGGAAAAATATAAGGTAAGGTTTCAAATTGGCACTTTAGTCGTAATCATTGTCAAAAGATAAATGGACGTCAGCTGATGTAGAGAAGTCACCGACAGAATTTTAACGAATACACAATCTTCGTTCAAAGGACAACTCGGTGGAGTTCCACTGTTGATTGTTGTTCAGACAATCCGACGGTTACCATAAATTTTTTGAAATGCATAGACATGTTTCGTACACAAACTAACGGAACCTAATAAATGGAAAGCACTTAAATGGGGTAAAACAAGTATCATTTTACATGAACCTGACCGAAAGGTATACTGTTAGCATGGTTAGGTTAAAAGCTCAATGATTACGCACCATACCAGTTTCCAGACGGTTTACCGATTATCTGGAATGTAGTTAGTTTCAATCGTAGATACGGTTTGTGTTACCTGAAACGTTGATCATATATGTACCAATATTTGCTCAAAATTCCATCTGAAACGCCACCATTCTTGATCTCATTGACTACTGGACACTGGAGGCCTCAGTGAGATAGAAGTGAGACGAACGCAGCGCTAAAGAGTCCGAAAGTCTCGAATACATTGCATAACATTGATGTGAAGATGGAAACCAACGAACCGTTCACATCTGGGTCCAATTGATGTTTGCCCAGATAAATCTACGAAAGTGGATATGTAATCAGAAGCTGATGAATGCCGTTCAACAATCGCACCTGAACCCTTGATAAGTAACACACGGAAGCGATCTACTTTTCACAATTTCGACTAAAGTGTTTTTAACATTAAGATACGGCATCATACCGGTTTGATTTTCTCAGATGTTGAAAACTGTGTTTTTTAATTGTAGGTGCGTTCAACTAAGCAAGACATTTAATTGAATTTTTTCCATATAAGGCGGAGAACATAAACCACTGCGAATGTTCATATTGCATGCATTACACTGATATTAATTATGTTGAAATCTGACTGTTTTTTATTGAAGCCACAAACTCCCAACTCAAAGAGATGTAGCATTTTCAAGGAAGAAAGCTACCACCAAAAGAACTTTCCAGTAATGATGAGCTAAACGCTTCCTGTTATAGATTACCGGTTTTTGGATACATTGAATTACGACACAACAGTTGGCACCGTCTATCTTAACACATACAATCTGTGTAGATTGACTTACAAGGATACATACACAAAATGGACTGCCTATCTGAATATCTAGTGTATATTGGATATTACGGAAAATCCACTCACTAATGCATATGGTTAAATTGGAAAAAACTATTTACAGCAGCAACACACTGATCAGTTGCCTTGTCTTGCAAACATTTGGATTTTGCCCCACATTTTGTATATTCATATCAAACATATTCAAATGGAATTTCGCATTCAACAAACTATCTCGCAGATGTTGTTGAACAGGTCTGTACTGAAATATCAAAATCCTGTCTGCACCTGTTGATAAACAACATGCATAAGTAACAATTTGAAATCCTCAAAGTAATTCAGACTGTATTTCATCTTTAGATGTCATAATCCATTACACTAAGTAGACAGAGTAAGTCTGATTCTGATCTTTAGAAATAGTCCCATCTGTATAGTTTGTAAGTACGTTTTGATATAAAATGCAGACCACCTCTTAGTGAGAGCAAACAGAATACAAGCAAACACCTGTCGTCCCTATAATAGTATTAAGATGTTTAACCATAATCCTTAGATATGGATGAAAAAATGAATGTTAAACGATGCAATTTGTGTGATTGATGTCTGTCAGATAAAATTTAAGATGTACAAGTGTGAATGATGGAAGCAATAGAACCAACAGGTTTTCTAAGAGCAATCCTAAAGTGACATGGGAAGGGATTCAGGAAAAAGCACAAATTACTCCTGCAACCGGCCGGACTAAACCAGCTAAACAATGCATTTAGTGAGAAGGGCATTTGCAGTACATGAAGGGAACGGTATGTAAAGTAGAATGATGGAAACACTGGAAAAGGTGTGTGTAGAAGGTATTGCATCTCACGAGGAAACTACTTATTGCCTGAGAGCATTTTGTTATATTATTAAGCGAAGTGAAGCCGCGAAGAATATATGTACTATTTAGAAATGATCTATAGACTAGCTTTGCACTTACACCGAATTTCCATTCTCAGTCACGCTCACAGTAAACAGTATAGTGCAAAGTTTTATCACGTATTGGAATACATGATCAAAGTTGTTATGTACCATTAACTTGATGCTGAATCAACCAACTAGCCAGGTTAACTTACCGCAAGTTTGCACTGGGTTCACTATTGATTCTAATTAGCTTCAAAACCCACTGCTTTAGCGAAATTCACATTTTTTCGCCAGACCCGTATGAAACAGTTGAAACTTGGCAGACACTCAAAGAGGCTGCATGATGCATACACATCACTCCACATGGTTGATCTAAAGCGAGATCAAATCCATTACCTGCGTAATTCTAGCGCACCTCGAGGAATAGAAAAACTAGTCTTACAGAAATTAGATCTGCAAATTATTTCCAGCTTCGGTTATCATCAACCGAAACGAGTCAAATACCGTATTCTGGCTAATGTAGAGACAATCGGAACACGATTACACAATCCAAAATTTACACAGATCATAAGCTTATCGTGACTCCCCATTACTTATCTGATAACCGCGGTGATCAGGTTGATCACTTAATTCCTTTCTAGTTCTGAATTGTTCGGCGCAACTCTGTAATAAATTGCATTTAATCCTACCCATGTGGCAACCCTGACCACGTAAATTGTTATGTAGTTGACCAGATAATAAATAACTGTTGGCTGATCTAACTTTTACTCCACAGACCACTGTGACGAGTTGCTCTGTTCAAATCATTCTATACCAGTTCAGTGGACGAATCTGTTTCTTTAGTCGGAGCTTCGCTAAAGTACATCTTGTGACCTAAGAGACAAGATCAACCATTTTAATACAAATCAATCTCTCATTTTTGGCTGATAAAATATTACTTTTAGCTGTGTGTCAACACTGGCGAATTTATCCCAAACAATCAGCAACGATCTGGTAACATGTTATATTTCACGGGAGGCTAACCATGTTATGAATACACACATCGAGATGTGAACTCACGCTTTACATTGAGCGAAACGGAATAAAACTAAAGAATATCGCTTGAAAATTATCACTCTCAAAACAGACTGACCTCGAAAAAATCTCCCGCCAACACATTCCTGTGGAGAAAGTCACGCATTGTTAGTACGGGTATTTCATAGCCCGTCTTAATGTCGATAAGGAAGTTTACTTCAGAACATACGGCAAGTCAGTAAATGTTCATAACACTAGTTGTCACGAACGGTTAAAATTCGCGGCATTAAATATAGTATTGCTGGTGTTTGAATACACAGAAGATCCCAATCTGCGAATGCAATAGGGCCGCAAAATAAGAGAAACATGAAAAAGCGGAATGAAATGGAACTGAACAGAGTTTGGTATTGGTCCATGTGTGTTCCACTTACTGTCACAATGATTTTATGTATCTTGTTGTAGTACTGTGCTAGTTATAGTAGCTTTAGTATCCTGCTATTTGAAAGTCCGATACACGTAACATTTTAGTAGTTTTTCAAGCCATATGTGCCAAAAAAACCCAGTGTGTTTTATGTGCGTATGTTTGAAATGGGTCACAACATAATGTCCTAACTAATTTAAAGATAACCAGAAATAATTGCGCATCTTTCTGCACAGTATGTTAAACATGTCTGTCTCCCGCTCAGTCTCATTCATGCACTACTGTCAATCTATAAAATTCATCTTAAACAGAGCTGTCAATATGTTACTTTTCTCCTCCTGCAGCGAGAGTTTTGAGTTAATCAGTTATGCACAATGTAAAAATGTACCTATGGTGTTCTACTATGATTCTGCGGGAACAACGTTAGACAGTAGACTGAAAGTGTGCAAACCAGCCCAATGACTAGCTTAAACGATAAACACATTACGCAATATGTTTATATTCCCAAAACCCATCAACTACTCGTAAACAATGGAGAAGATTCAAGGGCTGAGCCATACAGATTGAATAGAACGGAATACTCGTTGATACGCCGATCAATACTCATCCGGTTGTTCAGCTTATTAAATCGAGTTGTAACGATGACAACATCTAAAACAGTTATATCCCTTCAGTAATTTGAACAAGACGGTGAGAAGACGAACACTGGCAGATGCTAGCATTTCGTATTGGCTCGTCAGTACTAAATTTTCAAGTGACTGCGGAGAAAGTTACGTAGGCAGAACCGATAGATCATTGGTTTCAAGAATGAAGGAACATGCACCTAAGTGGGTTCACAAACAGGTCTCAAAACCGGACACTGTAGTCACAGAGTATCGTAAGCCCCCAGCTTCGTCGATCGGATGACACATCCTGTCAACTGGCCACAACGTGGACTTGACCTCAGCCTTCACCATCATAGTACGCCACCACAACCCACGGTTCCTTAAATTTGCTGAAGCCGTTGCGATAAACCGTTTGAACCGGTTTATCGC
>JTDE01000174.1:119929-151659 GCA_014338405.1 Paragonimus skrjabini miyazakii | reverse complement strand
TTCTAGGTTCCCTAAAAACCTACGACACATTTGTGCGGGGAACTTGGCGTTAACTGTTGCCACCTATCTGACAGTTGTCTCACTATGAAGGACAATTTTCTGTCCCGATGCGTGAACCTTGATTGTGATAACACTCATGCGCCCTGAAGAACTTTTGATTTTGTGAGATTGACCGTTCACCTATTTTCTTTTTATTATTTTCAGTTTCTTTTTTAAAAAAATCTAAAACTGTATGCAATATACGCCACAAATTATTTTTCATTTGATGACTGGCCTATTAACGCTTGCTGTTCTCGTGAGAGGACTTGTTAACTGTTCAATGTTATTAACTATGCAGCGTGCCACATTTGACAGACAGCTTGTTTTCACATCCACCTTTTTTTACATATCTGTTGCTTAAATTCGGTTTCACCGTTTGTTCTTCCCTTGAATGAAGATATGCATATTGCTCTCCAAAATAATCCATGTAACTTCAGTTCACCTACTTTGGTGACGTATTGCGAGTAGTCTTGGTCATCTACACGATTGTACTCTGAATGTATGTTGACCAACTCAGGAAATTACTTAGTCTGATAGTTTATAGATATTTTCCACTGGTGGTTATTTCCTGTGTGAATTGCTCTGCATTGTCCGTAATTTATCAAATGAAATTTGGATAACTAACTTTCGGGAATGATTGACATGTCTCTCGATTCAAAAGTTTCATGGTTTTTGCGACATGTATATCTAAACACTTACGTGCTAACTGATAGCTGATTTGGTATTGTTTGAGTTAATTAACTTGCATACTTGACATTGACATTTCTGATAAAGCCTTGCCGTTTTCATTGGGCAAAAGTTATGTTACGATTTCATACAACTACGTAAATAACCACTTCTATTGCACACATTTACTATGCAGATTTCACATCAAAGTTTGTCGCTCAGTTACGATAGACAGTGTTTATTGTGCGTCGGATAAAACCAATCAAAAAACAGATAACTCATCAGTATAGAACCTAGTGTAACGAGCCGATTTGCGACGTGATCCCTGGAGATTCAGTGGATGGTTAAAAGTAGAGTTTACTTGTTGGTGACATGAAAAATTTGATTTCGCTTATTTGGACCTCACCAAACTTGATTAAGCGAGCATTCCGGTCTCCAATTTTGGAAGATGGAAGCAACTAAAAGCATCAATAGTGTATGAACCATTTTGTATGCAAATTCTGACAGCCGCACTGTTTTCGATGTCATGATCAATGTTTCAGTGAAACAAGTTATGTCAAACGGAAATACTATGCTTAAAAATTCATAGTAAGAATACTCAGATGTTTGCGGGATTGTTTATTTTGTTCCGGTCTCCCAAAAGATCTCTTTTGGATAGGCATTTCTACTTACAAGGAACATGACGAAGAACTTTGTTTATTGTTATGAGAGCCAGCTGGACATTTAATGAATATGCTGAAATAAAATGGATTATGAGAGTGTTTGTAATAACTCACTTCAATACTAAAGTATCTCTTAGGATTTTGTAAATGTTTGCCAACTATTGCACAATAGTTACGTTGCTTTGATTAAATATCTCTAACCGTATGATTCTTTGTTCTAAGGCATACGTGAATTTTTGACAAATATACCGTACACCAAGAGTCCAATCAATTTTTCAGCAAGCTCAAATGAACTGAGTTGTCATACTTTATACGAATGTAATGAAGTTTATCAGGTACCATTTTCAGTGGTCAGAATATTCAAGTGTCGAAAACTTCTCGTTTCTCTAAAGTCTGTTCCGTCATTCCGGATCTTATCCACTGTGTACCATTTTGCATAGCCATTTTGATGACATACGTTTGACTATGTGCATGATATAGACCAGTAAACCCTAAACCAGCTTAACGGGGATTTTCTTCTTGTTACATATATCTTCCTTGTTCACACCGTAATATTGTTTAATATATCAAGTGGTTAACTACAAATTGACAAACAATATTTCATTAGTTATTTGTTATCGGTAGCAATTCAGCGCATCGAAAAATTGTGGAAAATCAATGGATTTAATTTATCATTTAAATGCCAAAAGTGAATGATTAAAGTATAACATTCCGAACACTGTTAATCTTACCAATCAAACGCTGCCTCACAATTGTTGGAAATAAAAAGTTTGCAAAAGTTTGGATGTGATTGGAAGCTGGTGATATTTTTCAGCCGCGGCAACTTCAAACATAGTTGTGAATGTGGATAGATGTGTAAAACGGAACAATGGTAAATTATCAAACTGTTTTGACGCAGGCATTCATGAATATTAATTTGTATCGCCACGATATCAATAGTTCAGTGGATTAAATAATTTGACTTTGGACAGTAAGAGAGTTATCCCAAAATCAGGTGAAATGAAACGGCAACTTATATAGCTTCTTCGTCCTGTAAGATGACCAGCTAATCTTTCGGATGTTTGGTTAATTGCTAACAGTAAGAGCCAGCAGACCTAGGCATTCAGTGACTAGATTTATGTAGACTAAAAAAACAGCAATCTGTTGGAATGTCTCTGGAAAGCGAGCTGGACAATATCAGTATACTAGGAGATCACTGTTTTTTTTCTGGAGAGGGCAAAGTTGGTGAGTTATGTTCATGTTCAGCAAAACCCGGCAATAACACAATATTATTTATGAGCTGTGTCATATTACTGTTATCTTTTGGCGAATGTATAATGACCTGATACGGAAATTTCAACTAACGCCTGTATACGAATACACAGTTGATGTTTTCGTTAAACGCGTCAAGCTTATACTTAACGCTAGAGTGATAACGGTTGAATTGATGTTGCAGGTCAATACAGGCGTAAGAAGCGAGTGAATGAGCAGTGAAACAATAGGACACATGAAGTAACTGCTAGTTTATAAAAAAAGGAAATAGTTTTGTTCGTTATCAACCACGTTTCTTCTTCAGGCCGTTGTGGTGTCGGTAAATTTCAAGTTGTCTCATGATGCTTAGCAACACAATATGCAGACAGCGGCAGTTACGTTGACTGGAGATGATGTGTTTGCTGCTGGTGCACATTTGTCTGGATTAACGTGTTAATTCTTTAAATTAATTGAGGTGAATCATCAGTTATGACTGTGAAGTGATTAATGAATGTGACGTTTCCCAATGGACTAGCTTCCTTTTACTGTTAATATTATGAATAAGAGACATCTTATTGAGAGCAGCGACCAATGAGATGGGTCTGTGCGCCTTTCGTGGTTTTGAGAATCTTACATGCGGTTGGTACAATTTGCATTCATACACTGAATACATTATAGCCAGGTAACTACTTTGAATAATTAAAAGAAGCCGAATATTCAGGGCTACTTAGGTCATAAAGCATCAATTACATTGGGTCACCCCTAATGTAAACCCATCCATAAGACCCAAACTCCACTAATGAATACTTAATTGAGAAAAAACTAACTTTCGCGTAAACTGATAATCTCTAAGAGAGACTTTCATAGTGTACTCTCCAACTGTTATGTTAATTTAAAACGCAACTTAAAAATACCGTTAAATTTGAAACTTTCATCAGATTGGCCGCGTTTTTGACCGCCGCTTAAATTGAAATGTCGGCATTTCTTACGTTTTGAGCTCAGCCATAATCTGCTCTCACCTAGGCAACATAAAGCAGCGTCCCGCCTGATAACAGAACAGAACACAAACGCTGGTTTTTGCGACTACTAAAGAATACGCTGGATGAACAAGAAACTACAATGGCTCTAGGCAGAACTCGAATTTTCTACCTTGAGGTAAACAATACGAAAACCTGAATTCTAAAGAATAATGCCACTGAGTTAGCTAAATAGTTTTCAAGTTAAATCAAGTTCAGGCATGAAATGTCAATTTAGTTCATACAAAACAACGAGTACCTCAAACGAGAATGCATTTTGTATTCTTGGTGCACGTGACCTACAAACGTTCACATATTAGGAGGTCGAAGGGCCCTTATTGAAGCTGGAATTTAGGATCACCAAGCAAAATGATGTAAAATGTTACCCCTCAGACTGTTCTGGGACTTTCTGTTTATTTCGATTGGCCAAAACCGTTTTCTCTGGGAAGAAGATGTCCCTGGAGGGAAAAATGGAAATCCTCGAAGTCCTCCAAAAGAATGTGATATGTGCAATCATTAATTCGTTCTTGAAGATCGTCTAAACCTGATAGGTATCCTTCATCTACTGCCTGCTGCTTCGAATGGAACGGTAATGTTGGTTCCATTGAGGGTTTCAGTCCGGATAGCCATTCCTGTTTCTTCATTTCGAAGGCGATCAAATTTTAAATACACAGGTTGGCCTTTCCTGGTCGAACGGCAGATTTTTGCGGTTTTGATAAATCTTTTACATGACATATAAATGTGCTTTCTGCGACAATCAAACTGGTAGACTTCAATTTCTCACTGTGGTTTTCGACATTGCCAAAAAAGTGGGACGCTTCGAAACAGCATCAATATCTATTTTGAAATTTAACCGCATCATCTGCTCTGCAATGAATAATCATAGTTTGGATTTCTTTTTTCCATTGGTTGTTAGATTTCATCAGTGATTGTCTAACCGTCCGCAGAGAAATACCTTATTGTAATGTGCAACAGAGTAAAGACATTGAGAACCGGTGTTTCTCCCAATGAAGGGGACTCAGCTGGATTCTGGAAATGTAATTAAATCTGACGTTTATGAGCCAGAGACCAAGTAAGTCATGCACACAACCTACACAGTCTAAAACTCAGTTGGTGTCACTCACACGACAGCGAACTGTGTTACACTATATATTCAATTGTATACCTTTCGACGTCGTTAAGTGTCTATGAAAGAGTCAGTGAAATGTTGAGTAATATTAGACAACGTTTCAGTTAACATTTTGAGGCCAACTGGCCAGATTAAAACAGTTAAACACTATTGAGCAGCAAAACACGTGAGACTAAATCAACAATGAATCCCAGCGCGCGTGTTAGTTTTGCTAATTGATAAGGTTGGAAGATCCTTTATCTCGGATGGCGGGTACATCAGAGAAAATCTCGTTTTTATACGAAGTGAACGTCAACTTTAAAGCAAGTTTAACTAGCAAAACGAATTAGATTAATAATATATCCGCCTATTCTAAATCCAGTTAAGACATATTATTTGGCAGGAAATATTTGAGAGTTGGGCGCAAATCTATTCGCATGAAGTTTTAACGAATTGATCGGATTGATCAAGTGGTTTGATTACAGAAGAGTCTCAGTTACCATAGACAAACAGGGTCATATCGATTCTTATACCAAACACAAGCATTTTGCAAATATTTTCTTCTCATCGTTAAAACAAGCCGATTCAAGTTAATCAAAGAAACCAATGACTACAAGATATTAAAATAAATTAACATTTGTATTACATTCAGTAAGCAACTGGCAGAAGCGAATCTAATTGTCTGGTTTTGAAACAATGTATGGAAGTTTCGAAACTTCCATAAAACTACTGGTCAATCCCTAGACAAAATTACGTTAATATAATAACTATAAATTAATAAAACTCCATCACGGCATCCAGTTGTAAACAAGAATGATAAATGGATGAACGAACTATGTCAGTTGGGCAGTATGTAGACTGTTTTCACGAGAACATTAACACAGTTAGCCTCCGGCAAAGCAAACTAGTTCGACAGTCTATCAAATTTTAGTCGAAAAACGATCAACCTTGGCAGCAAATGTAGGGAGGAAAATTAATTTTATCATACCTACGTCTGAATTTCCGAAAAATCCTGAGCAGTTCCTGTGTAATGTTTACTTCCTATCTTTGTATATAGTTGGTGTGAAACTGTTATGGTTAAGACCGAAATCCCGTTGTCTTACGAATAAGTTTGGGCGATTAGATTTAAAAATCCTGTTTGAAAAATTCTCGAGAGCTTCGAACGTTAAAGTGCTCAAATTAACTTTAGTTCACTCACATTATCAGTATCTGGACGTGAGATTCATAATTGGTAATCTACTCATGGGGAACGTTGAGGTGCACTGAATTCTCAAAGACAGTTTGAAAATACAGTAATACCACACCTGAAAAATACGTTGGAGTAATCGCCTTAGGTAATGTTGACTAGTCAAGCAAAATCAATACGTTAACGAAAGGCGAAACCAAGTTTGCGAGCTGAAAAGTCAAAGAAAAAATACAGGAGCCATTGAAAATTCGGTGTTAAAAACATTGGAGCATGTGAAGCAAAAGGGCATGACATATTCTGCAACTTTTATAACAGCTAAAATGTAGACACTATAATTCCTGGGCTACACTGGTTACTCAAAGTATATAAAAGTGGTTTACCACTACGATCGATTCTAAGCACGTGCAATTCTCCGTTACATGTAACAGCAAAATGGCTTGCCGCGATGCTGAAGCCAATTGGAAAAAACTTGCAGCTCATAGCCTGGGGGACGTTTTTGGATTTCCTGAGACCATGCGAAGCCACTGAACTTAACGACTAAACGACGTTTTTATTTTGATATTATCTTCTTATTTACTAATCTTCCGCTCAAACAAGTGACTGATTTTTATCGGAAGTTATATTGAAAACAGTGATATCATTGCCGGAGTGCCAATAGAGAGGCCAAATCAGCTATTTTATCACTGCACACATAAAATTTGGTATATATTACCCAGCAATTTATGCCGTCAAAAGAACGAAGAGCCGTGGGCTCGTAACTGGGCCAATTGCTGACTAATATGCACAAAGCCAAACTGAAGCTTGGTTCATTGGTCGACTGTATAACTTCAGTTACACCCTAAAAATGTTACTCAGAACGTTTTATTCGTATGTCAAGTAAGTTTAAAAGCTCTAGTTGGATATTGCCGATAAAAACATCCACTTTACCTTGGAGCATGTGTCAACCACATACATAATTCATGTTCATGTCAAAACGACAGGATGAAACGAAAAATGTATGATGTCAGCATACCAGCTGCAACAATGTTGAGCCGTTGAGACAACAGAAGAATTTAGTACAATGACTGAAACACAGGCTTACGAAGCTATACTTGGAAGACATTGCAGAAAAGAATTGACACTTTTTAACAAATATGCTCACGGCAAACTGTTATCCGGTGCAGTATGTTTGTAAAAATATACTGATAAACAAGAGAGAAGATAAACTGCGGACTGCAGAGCAAATGTCTGTGTTTTAAAGGTCGACGACTCCGTTCGCAATATAATCAAGAAGCTTAATATGGTAATTGGTAACACCAAGTTTATAGTTCAGTTTCACGTTTAGTTAGTTTTCACGGCATTTTGGCGCGCCGAGTTGGAAGATGTAATTTACGTTTATGCCAACTCTTGTTGCGTTTGCTTTTAATTTTGTTCCCGTGTACCAGGTTACATAGGGCACATAACATTGTGATCATTCGAGTGCATCCTGGAGCATCAACCGATTTGGGTAATGCAAGATTTGCTAGGGTTCTATACGTCTGCGGTCGTAATTCATTCGATAGAATCAAATAGCTTCACATTACTGATCAGTTTAGTTGTCTTCGGGGTGGGAAAATTGATTTATCATAAGAGGATGCTTAAAGATTTTGGATACTCAGTGAACTCTGTAAATAACATTCAGCCTCTCTTCTTGTACTTCATCAGGTCATCAAATAAAAGACAGTATCAAGCAGCTTTTAAAATTTTATTGTAACTGGTGTATTGTTCATAGAACTTGATTACTTTATTTTCGGAAAAACAAAAATAGATATTGCAAATAATTAATACTTCAACGCAAAAGATATGACTTTCTACTGCTGTTTTTCCATGATCTTATTATATATTATTCATTGAGGATATCTCCATTCTAGTTACACGTAGCGCTTGTTCAATAACGCATTCTACACCAACTGGATGCAACGGAGGTTGAGTTCTTCTTGCATAGACCCAGAAACCTCTATTCGGTGATCAATATACAACAGTTAAGAGTCACTGAAGTAACGTTTTATACTGTTTGGTTCCACTATTTCGCGTTGGACTTCCTGGAAAATCCGAAAACAATCGACAGTTTCACTAAAATGAAACTGATTCGCCGAGGGAAGCATGCACCAATCAGTTGTTTATTGTTTTCCCTAGGGGTTATGACAGCTACTGTCAGGCAATACGAGAGTTTAAACAAAAAAATGCGAAAACAAAACTCGTAAATAGACGATTTGAAAAAGTTTTAAATTTCGCCCACTTTTTACTTTAACCGCACTTTTCTCTAACAACCGACCATTTTTGTGTATATTGGAAATCTGTTGGAAAGAATAAAAGATGTCTGTCAACCAGAGATTTGGAATAGCTCAATTGTTGTCATAAATTATTGAGGCAGCAGGGTGAACAAATAAATCATCATATGCCGCATCAAACATACTCATAATTTTTCACGGTTTTTAAGGCAACTCTGTCATTACTTTATTGCTCTGTTACTGTCAGCACAGAGCTTCACCCATAAAACAGAATCAAATCACATCAAAATCAACAAATACCTTAAATAAAAACAATTGTCTGTCACTTTCAAGGTGGGGGTTCCGAGCAGCATAGGTTTCGATACGACAATTAACACCGTTACATATTCAAGAGAACAGTGGGTAAGCTATCGAAATGCTGCTTATGATGGTCACGAAAAGTGCAGTTAGAAGCTAAACTTTTAAAATGGTTGTTATGTAAGTGATCGCAAACATTTATTTTTTCACAATTATGAAAACTGCAAAATCGATTGAAATTGAACAGGTTATTTCTTAAATTTTGTTAGAATGAGTAACACTATCTATTTTCTGGGTAAATATATCAGCTATTTGCCACTGTATTATAAATAAAATGAATTACACTCACTCACAGCAGAATAGAATTTGTGGTTTTATCTACTGAATTAAGGTTTACTGAAATAAATACATCCTTTCCGGACGGTTTCTCATGTGAAGTCTTTGTCATCCACCTTCACCTATACCATGTTGAAGTATTTTAAACAATACTTCGAACGTTCGACTTTGTTCAGCATTCGTTTCTCGATGGTGAATGCTATCTGGTTTTGTCATACATATCATTGTATGGTTTGCGCAGTGAACTGACTTCATTGAGATCGACTGTTCCTTCTTCACTAGTTTTTGCAACCTAGATTTTAGGTTCCGGGAAATAAACAACCCGCAATTGTCGTCCCGTTTTTTTCAAAACTACTACAAACTGTCCGAAACAGGTAGCTTGTTCAAATGAGTGAAAAAAACAGCTTTTGACTATGATTAAAAGAACTGAAGTATGGCGCACTCTGAGGTTTGGAAATTCAACGAGAGTACAAGTTTTCGGTGAAGATGTTCTAGAAAACCGAAGTGAGGAGATTGTGTGCGTAGATGTGATATTCTTAAAATCACGTCAGGTTCACCGTTAACAATCGCGAGACTGTGGACAGACGAGTTTTGTTATATATGTATGTGAGAGTGCTGCTAAACATTCAAACTTTCAAACTTATCACAACACTTGATTATAATGAATGACGACGATCTACTAGTTTTGATCCAAGAGTATGCACTATGCTATGCTATTAGATATAGATCTAAAACGTAGTTCTTCAGAATGCGAACAGTTTTTGTACCACACGACGAACTAGACGAGGAATCTTAAACTCCATCTCTTCATGCAACATAACGGTAACATTGGAGCTATTCTGCTATACCAGTTGGCGGAATTAACAGAAGTAACATAAATTAAGTCTGTAACACGAACGAATTCATTTGACGGTCTGATTCCGATGATGTTTCCTCAATATTTATAACCTCGCGATGTGCACATAATGTATTGTGAAACCACGAGTTACTGCGGGAGTTTAAGACGTATTATTTTCAAGGTATTGATCACATTATGAAAAAAT
Organism: Paragonimus skrjabini miyazakii; assembly: GCA_014338405.1. Taxonomy (NCBI): domain Eukaryota; kingdom Metazoa; phylum Platyhelminthes; class Trematoda; order Plagiorchiida; family Troglotrematidae; genus Paragonimus; species Paragonimus skrjabini miyazakii. The sequence goes on along the minus strand of JTDE01000174.1, from coordinate 141,827 downwards.
CATCTTTACAGAGAGTTGCCAACCAAAGGATTGCATTCTGACGGTCACACGGCAAGTGTATTTAGTCATGAAGAGAAACTTTGGTGTTTTGACAATTTTTCAAAAGTTGACATCCTTCTACAGTTAATGAACATTTCAGTTGAAGTTCTGCAACCGTGTTGTCGCTTCAGCTGCTGTATTCTTCTTTATTATAGTGTACTGAGCGCATACATTTAGGGGACATCGTCAAATTCACAGGTTATTGTTGATCAGACCGCTTTAGAGCTAGTTGTTAAATCATGGCAAATTCATGTTTAGTTATAACTTACGCTGAAGGAAACCTCCAAACATCGGGGAAAATACTTGATTTCCGAAATAGATAAGTGCACAATTATTTTTGACACCGTTGTTACTTGTTCGTATACTTTACGACAGGCGGATTTCTTACATTCTGTGATATTTATTCAGTTGTGACAGCCGCTTTATATTATCATTTGAATTTAATGTTTACCTAAAGTGACAGAATCGGTGAGGACGTCACTAAGCACGACTTACTTGCGGTCTCACGTTTTTGATTGTTTTTTCTATCCATCAGGTTGAAAGTTTAACCATTAAAAAGTTGGTTCGGATACTTTGATGCCCTAGTGAGAAAAGTTTGTCATAAGTGTTATCAATGCACTAGTGCCAGTTTTCTGCTGAATATGACAAACATTGGTAATATACTAAAAAGATAATTAAAAAAGGCGGTAAATTTAATCTTTCATTTTGAAAAAGTGACATTGGAGAATCAGAAAAATCAGCATAAATGGTATAATCAGACTATATTTGTCACTCGTTACTGTGGAGCGACCAACCGGTAGGTTAAGTGCTGAAGACGGGGCAATTTTGAGTAGAAGCAATTCGCTGTTATCTGTCGCGAAATAACCCTTTGTTTTCTAATATGATGGGCTAAACAATAAAATGGAATATGTGATATGAGGCTTTCATGCTAAAAAATGGCAAGGGACTAAGTTTTTTGTTGTCGATAAAATTATTGAGAGTAATTGGCGTTCATTGAAATCTTTTACAACACTCTACAACTAAGAGTGAATGAGAAGGTGATAGAGAATCGCAATGAACTTCCTTGATGCCCTACAACTGTATTATTGCGACATAAACCTGAAATCCTACATGTTTTGCTACGGAAAGCAAATATGAAATGTAGTTTATTGCATGTTGGCCCACTGCACACTGGGCTATAACGGTTCTCAACTGCTCCAGATTATTGTGGCATACGTGCACAATTGTTAACGAACAACTTAGGCAAATCAGGCTTGGATGAAACTGCACATTTACGAATATATTATCCATTTCCAACCATTAGAAGTTTTAAAAGCCTAGTTACGTAAAAAAATGTTACTTGTTCGTCTTTCATTTAGTGATTTAATTTACATACTACAAGCCGCAGGTCGTTCTAACGGCTTCTGATGGTCGTGTTATAAGGCACACTTTGCGTTGTCAGACTAAAAGGATTTCATTGTGGCAGTCCGCTCAGATATTTTCATGAGCTCCAAGGTCGTTATTAATGGTTCACTATAACCTACCGCATGTTCGCCACAACTTAAACCCGATCACAGCTGCGGTCGTCAAGTCGGGTTATTGTGGTTGATGACTTGATCTCGTTTAAATTATCAAGTTTAAGAAACAAGGTTATACGTGAAATTTCCAAACTACCGAGCGATATATGAATATGTCCAAATGTTGTCTTACTCTGTTGGTTTGTTTGCACCCAGTCTGGTTACCAGATATCCAAAATCAGCTTGTCGTATCACAGTCGGATGTGTACCACCGATGAGTAGTACGTGCTGAAGCAGAAGAGTAAGTTCTGCAAATTTGTACAAAAAATACGGCAGATATTTCTTCTCACTCAAAAAGGTTACTTTACTCTATGTGACCTAATTCTAGTGAACCACGAGAGTGGGTCCAGTCCCTGCTTCCACCAATTTACTTATAAATCTTCAGCTAATATGAAGCAAAACGTATGCAAAGTAGGGCAGTTATATCTTGCTCGACAAATGAGGAACAATTAGCTTCGGGAAATCGAAATATTCAGTATTATGTTGTTGCGATTGAACTCACAAGCCTTGATTGACAATTGAAATGTCAACAAATAAGCGTTCCGTCTATTAAAGCTGTAAAATGGGCATTAGAAAGCATGTTAGACCGTGGTAATAGGGCGTGCGGGAGCATACGGCTGATCAGACGGGCTAACAATTCCACGAGAAACAACAGAATTTGGTGTATGAGAGCAAAGCAACCACTACTGCGCCGGCGTCAGTCGCCCCCTGTTAGTCCAATTACAATACAAACGGGTTATAAGGAATTTACGACGAGCCGTATGGCACGAACGTTACTATTTCATGGAACCCTAGTTTGAACAACCAATAAAAATGTGTCTGATTGCATTTTGAGTGAACAGCCAATCATCACACGAAGTTACTCTCAACTTCATGGTCAAAATTTTGCGCTGAGTTTTTCGTTGACATTGCAGAAACATATATTTTATTGTGATAACCCAACTGCTGCACAAGTTGTGAAGGAACCTGTTGAATAATGGTGTATGACTAAAAGCCTTACATCGAAATTCAGTAAGTAGTATGTATATGTGTAAAATTATTGATATACTGAGCCGAGTTGTCTACACCGATCAACTTTTATATAACAATATTTTCTGGGCACCAAGATGTAATTAATCGAGATGTTTTTTGATTCGAGGTAGGAAAATCTGTGGTCTTTGTTAGAATGAGAAATTAACGTGATTACAACCAACATCCCAACGGTGACATTGTTTGTTATGAAGAAGGTAGCTGTTCCAAGTACATACGAGTCACGCAACAGGGTAGAAGTTAACTGCGGAAAATATTTGGTGGACATTCTTTCCGTTTTAACCATAAAAATGTGGAACCCAAGTAATATAATATTGTCGCGACTGATGTGTCATACTATTACAGAAACATTGCCCTATTTTGGTTAGTTAACTGCAATATTTTTTAGCAGCATACTGAAATAAGCTAATGTGCTCTTAATAAGTTTGTTGAAAAGGTAGGGTGGTCTTTAAGTGAAAGCCGTTAAAGTAGTTCCAAAATTCCGGAAACTCAACAAACATTGAAGGAAGTGACAGAAAGATGTAGTACGATGTGTACACTGAATTTTCTCAGTAAATTATAATTGTGAGGAATATTATGTGTCATGTCTTTCGGTGATTCGAGGCAACCGCTTCATGTCATAATTCACTAGAAGAAGTCTGTGTTTTGCATAGCAACATGATGTCACTTATCCGCTTATGATGTTCAATGGTTTGCAATTGCTTTGCATGCGTTTTCTCCTCTCAATTCCATGTGACATACGGCACACCGTCAACTCCGTCTAAATATGACATTGTAGTTAAAGATAGTTTTTAATTGTACGTGCAAATCATTTTCTTCTAGCGCGATGCAAAAAATAGCTCTACTTTGGCAGCTAGTGAGAAGTGCTTGGAAATAAATTATTAGTTTGATTGAATAAACCTTTAGAATAACTTAACGTTCCACGAACATCCACAATTAATACCAAATTTAAATAAGTAGTATTTTTTTACGATGAACTGCTAGTGCGATAAGTAATAAAACTGACTGCATTATTTTAATTTCTGTTATACTACGTGTTTTTGTTTTCAATGTGCTCTATTTTGACATGATAATATTTTAATCATAAAACAAGTATTTCATTATGAAAAGAGTCAACTCACTTGCAGAGAGAAATGTGATGCAAAACATTTAACTATGGTTGTTTAGCATGACGCTGGAACTACAGACTACTTCTACGGCGTTCCACCAGTTGAAATCCGTTTGTATTATGCGTTGGCAGTGATCAATTAGAAATGAAAAACACACAATTCAGTATTCCGATTGAAATCTGGAAATCTCGCCAGATGTATTGTCTTGAAGTTACAAAATTTGTGGCAATTTTTATTATGAATGCGTTCAGAATATCACGTTTCCAGCAAGTCTTCATTTAGTGTGAGTTATACGCTAAGAACGAACCAAATGCAGTCAGATTTGTGCATGTTTAAACCCAGACACGCGTAATTTGTTTTTAAACTGCAGAAACGACATCAATTTTCTATAATCGTCCACAACAAATTAAGGCACCATTAATGAGAGTTCGAAGAACATTTGAGGCTCAACTGTATGCGCAAAACTTACTTCAGGTTAGATTCACCCACCTGAAAGAACAACGCAAGCGGACATCTTAAAACGCTAACTTTTGTTTCACTTGGTACACATATTTTACCTAAATCTACCCTAAGGTGGCTGAAGATCGGAATTATGTCTTTTGCGTTCTGTACCATGAATAAATAGTACCAGATTGAATAATTACGTCCTCATGCGAACGTCATCTTGTGCCATGAATTAGTTCGAATTCTTCGAACTAGGCAACCTAACTTGAAGATAATCAACCGAACGGAAACAGATGTGATTTTGACGTCGAAAAGAAGTAGACGTAAAAGGAATGGATTCGTCATAGATTGATGTGTTATCCACTGTTGCGGTGTTGTTCATACTGTAGATGCATTCACTGAGAATAAATATTTATATGTACCATAACACATTTTCTAGTAAGGACAGAAAATTTTGTGACGAAATGCAATCTGCAGGATTCCGCCGACTGCAGTCACAAAATTGAGGACGTTTTAAAGTGTTTCCTTTTCCAGTTTTTCTCCGTCAGTTCGTAAGTCACCTAATGATACCGCAAGTTTCAGAACGCTGTATGGTTTTGTGTGCTGTTTCAATTCTCTTTTTGACTTGGGTTGTGATCTCAACAAGTAAATATTGACAAGGTGTCAACAGTGGCGGTTAAAATATCTGCACTATGTTTTCAAGTATCCAAGAAAACGAAAATATTTTACCTCTTAACAATTTGCTATACTGTTGGAAAAAGTTTACTGGATATTAGTGAAAGATTTCATATGGTTTACAAAAACGTTGGTATGTTTTGTAATAGGAGCTTTTGTACGAAAGGTAAACAATATCTTTTTTCCTGAATAGATGCCGTTAAAACGCAGGAGGATTGGACACTTCAGGATATGGAATTGGGACATGTGACAGTCAGAGTGTTGTTCCTGAAATGCAGCTAGAGTACATGCATGTTTTGCATGACCATTGACTCCCTCTATACTAGTCAAATAGAACTATCATTATTACGCATTGTAAGCTTAGAGGAATGTGGTTCGAAAGTTACATCTCAACATTCTCGCTAAATAAAGCATAATCTATACAATGAACCTGTCTTACGGAAATTCAAAAAAATGATCGATTGAATAACACGAAACGCAGGACATATATTGATTTAGGTGAGTACACATCAATACGAGTTAATAAACAGATTACTTCTGTTTTCACCCATGACCTAAACCGAATGTTAGCAAGTTAAGCATGATGTTATAATAATTAATGGAAGATAGCTACAACTTTGGTGGATTAAAGATGGGATAAAAATTGCTGATAGAATTAATTTCTTTGCAAGGGATATATTTGTACACGAAACACAAGATGGTAGATTTCGTTAAACAGTTTCGTTAATCAAAAATGTCTTTCCTATTTACAGGTGAACTGGTAAAACTAGGCACAGCAACTGTATTACTAGGTGGTAACAATTGCAACTATAAGAAACGTCCTTATGGTTATCACATTTAGTAAATGAAAAATCTTATCCATGTTTCCAGACCATTAAACAAGATCATAATCAGTGGGTTCAATAAAGTTGCTTATTTCTAACTGATTGAGGCATCGTTGACAGGGTCACAGGTTGTACTAAATCTGTAGCTACTCCCTACCTGTCTGAATTAGATCAGGATAGCTGAAGCGTTACTCACAAACGACTGTAACTAAATGTGCCTATGAGATAATACACAATTGACTAATATAGGATGAACGACGCGGTAGACAATATGATTACCCCATAGGAATGCCTTAGGGATATATCCAATCAACCGGAACTGATGAATAAAAAACCTTGTCCTGGTGGTTATTTTTCTGAAAAACCGTTCGACAAACCTACCAGAAGACAAAAGCTATGGGCAGATTTCAGTATACATGATTACTCAGTTGTGATATACTACACAGCTGGAAGGCAATTTCCGTGATCATTCTGATAGATTTTTAAATAATGCAGAAATGGAAGTCAAAAAGGCATGTTTGGCAGCCAATACTCTAAAATGTGCGTTATTCACCGTGGAAATTTATCTATGTTTCGAGTAAATGCTTTTCAAAGTGAGAATATTAACGCGGAATGAATTGTGTTCACGAAAGTACCAGAATTAGCAGGCAATAATGATAAGCATTTGCTTGCCAGTTGAGTGCATTCACTAGTAGATAAACTTGACAAATATCATTGCACATGTAAATAGATTTGGATGCCCATACAACTATCTGGTTAGTAATTTTCAACCTTGTAAAATTTTAGAATCAGTTTCGGAAAGGGCCTTGATATCTCGAAACTTGAACCCTCGTATTTCTGTAACATACTCTGATCATCGTCACTATCGTCACAAACATTTTCTCTACGGTTTACATCGATTCATCATTAATTTTGAAAAACTACAGGAAGAACGAACAGGAGCATCGATTATTGATGACCGCAAGTAGCTTTAGTTCTCCCTTCCTTGGATGTCATTGTTCAGAGTTCTAGGTGAAGATTGCCTTACATTGTAGTGTTTAAATTTATACGATAAGTTTGTTGTCAAAAATGGGTTCCTGACAGTTTTGGAAATAAAGCATTTCTTTCTCACTTCACGTGCAATCGTCAATCGGGACACGAATTACAACGGTGGGGTTTGATGAAGTCTTCTGAAAGTTGTGCGTAGTCTGAGACTGACGTTGATGTCACGATCGTAAAGAGTCATCTTTAATCTGTTAACTTCAAATTACATCCCAGCTGACTAGACAGAAGAATAGATCTAATTAACAGAATATGTAGATCGTGGAGACTGTCGGGCTACGCTAACCTATGACCACCTTATTTCAGGTCACTCCAGGAGAGATATCAGTATCTGGATTCTCTGGCTACCGCGAACAGTAATGTATTATTTCATTCATGATGAAGGTAAACATGAGTGGAAAAGTTATAAAATCTGACGGAACCCAAGCTTTCTATGAACTGTGTTCAACAGATGTAAGTAGACCTCAGTTCGAGTTAATGTGATAACACGAGGCTCAGACAATAGGTCAGCCGATTTACTCGGCAAACCTGCGTTGGCTGATTAATTTAGTCAATATCTTTCGTACAGTCGGGAACCGCAGAGGTTGCTGGGCGGTGATTCACAAAACATACTTTCAAAATTCATCAAAGAGTAAACTATCAACTGATGGAAGCCCACCTTATCACTATTTTTGGTTTACTCCATTACAATAAGTTAACGATGTGTGACAAAGTTAAGTCTCGAGTGTTGCTGGAGTCAGGTAAACGCTTTCGCAATTCTCACGGATTTTCGGAACCTTTTCTGTAATACTGGAACCCTGATGACTTTATTCAGCTTAGCAGTAATATTCACATTTACTCCGACCAGTTCGAGTAGATGCTGTGAAAATACTTCTGATGCCCAGCTTGCTTCTTCGAAAGGTGGTGACATGGTATTACGCCGACCGATGCTACATGCAGCAGAAAAAGTTTTAGATTTTGTACAAAGCGCTAGTTGATTTTGTGATGTACAATTGTGAGGAGGTTACGGAAATCACTACTTCATGGATGTTTTGTGAACATTTTAGAAATTCAAGCTGTTAATCCACCTCATTTTTTATCCGTAGCCTTTCATCAAGGCACAGTAATCTCGAGAAAATAAACGATGTCTCATGCATATTTTTGTGTTCGCCTATAACAGTTTTCGATTGTGCTTAGCCGGTGTATTTTCTACTCGTAATTGCAGTCATGACATACCCAAATAAACAAATGGAGTACAGCGATTCGATAGATGTGGTCAGTTTACTTTTGGAAATGACGCTAGTTCAAGAAGTCTTGTTGATAAAGCAGACATGATGGTTTTCTGCACCCTTCATTATTCTCCCCCTAGAAAACTTTCGCACTGATATTTCTTTATGGCTAAAACGGAATACAATTCAAGCTTAACACCAAGAATCCATTCTAGTTTCTAACTAAAATTATCTGGTTGTAACAATCTTGTGGTTTGTTAAAAATAACAGACTGTGTTACTATGCATTGTGCAGGTTCACATCTACGGGATTTAAAAGGTCACTGACGTCAACGAAATCTATTTCAATGGCAAACGGACACCAGGTACTACTGAATATAATCCGGACGGACATTATATTTTAATGAAATGGGTTAAAGTTGGAACTAACGAGTTTGAACCACGTTTTCCATAGAAAGCCAAACTAACTGTGTTGAAATTGATCGTCAGCAACCCTTTTGAGAGTGTTACACTGTAATCAAAACAATCTCAAATACCACGAAAACTCGTTTAATTAAATGAAGTTGATTCGCTGAATTTAGGGATCATTGTTGAATCTCTCTATTCAAGGATTAGTGCAGCATGGCTATGCATTACATCTGAATGACGTCTGACAGTAAACAACTAAACGTTTTTAATTCCATACTACCTGTGAATATGACCCCAGAATTTGGACTTTAAACCGTTGAGCAGAAAACCGAAACGAAGGAGGCCGACTTGTGTTCTGACTAACTAGGAGGATCTATTTGAAGGTTTCACTAGAAGTAAGTCAGTTTACATTAGGATGTCTTTGCCTAGTCTAATGCGAATGAAGTTAAACTGTCGTGACTTCGTGTTTAACATTACATTCATTGTATTTGGTTTCGTTTATAGAGGCTGGATGCTCAGGATGCACCACCAATCTCTATGGGTGACTAGGCAGATTGGGTTTACAGAATCAGTTGCGGGGATTGCAGTGTCAGTTATGTAGGCGAGACTAACGAACAATCGAAAGTGCGTGTTGCTGAACACAAGAGTCACAAGCGCCTTCTTTAAAAGGTGTCCACCAATTCCAGAAGTTAGAGAAGGACTTCGCTATTGCACTAAGTGCAATGTCGGGGAATCACAACGTGCGTTGTGCTCAACCTCGTATGATACATATGTCCACATTTTCATACGAAGTGACACTGTACTGAAGCTCTCACCAAGTACAACTAACAAGCACGCATTCACCACAATGATAACAAAACCCTGTCTGCAGTGTAGTGTGAATCAATAGGTAACACCAGACACAGAGGTGCCTTATTTACACCAGTCTCAACATGCTGGTAACGTTGTAATTTTCTCAGTTCGCCGGAAAGCTTACATCAACTTCTTTTTCAACCTTTTCTAAACTTATATGTACTGTTATGGCAGTAAATGTGTAATAGACATTTCCGAACTACAAAGGCTGACGAATTTACAAACTAACTAATGGGATGAATATATGTGTCTCCTAAAAGCAAGTAAACATGAAATCTACCCTTGCTAGTTCACTGTTTTTATTGGCAAACAGTTAAACGTCTCAAAGTATCAACATTCCTTCTAATGACTATCTGATTTTCAAAGTTCTGGTTGTAAAAATATTGAAAGTGATCATTTTACCTAAAATCAAATAGTTTACTTATTAGATATGCCCAGCAACCATTGTTTCAGGCGCATTGTAAATGTCAATGGCTCGACGGGTAAATCCATCTTAATATACCTAGCTTTGAATCCCCATATTTTACATATCCAGGTAATACTTATAAGTAGTGTGGCAGATTTATGAAGTTAGATGAGACCCAACTGTGAAAAGTCAGGGCCACACTACTTATTAGCAACACAAAGTCTATGCTCAACAGTGCGTTGGTAGGTTCCAACGTGAACTGTTTGAGAAATCCTGCCAGGGCAGTCGATCCCCTGGATCATTTGGTGGATTCCATAAGAGACAGTGGGACGGGTGGGTAACCGAGTCAAATGTGAAAGTTCCGAGCTCCTGGCGTGGCTTCCTAGCTCAGCTGGTAGAGCGTTTGCCGCGTTGAGGCATGGTGTTTCTGTCGCTGGTTCGAATCCAGCCGAAGCCCTGACTTTTCACAGTAGGGTCTCATCTGATATCCAGGTAATTAACAAAATGTGGAATACTTTTAGGAACATTTCGACTGCTGGCCCAAAGCTGATTGGATAACTACCGGTTTGTTGAACGACAATTAAAGTAAACAATGCTAACTGTTCCAACAAATCTACACTTGGTTAAGCAGGTGAATAGTTACCGGATGACTAACATGTAAATTGTCTTTTTGAGCAGAGTCAGTGAGTTTCCATTATTCCGATATCACTTAAATTCTTTTACATGAAATCTGTCGATTATGGCTGTTTGGTTCACTCTGAGTCATGCTAGTACTAACTCACCGGTCAGCTCGACTAGTTATTGTCACTGGTATCTGTAAACTTAGTGTTGCCTTCTCTAACATTTCCTTCACTCCCGCGGCAGTGATTAATTTGACTGGTGGTACTAACTGGTTGGTTGTTAGATGTATTGTTTGTGTTCTTTCCTAACCCCTTTGAAATGACCTCACGTACAACACTTCCAACCAACTAGCACTGACTGAATTGCTTGATTACCTTATTAGTGGGCACCGGAATCAGTGACGAACAACCTGTTTTCCAATTTTCTTCGGTCAAAAACCTATGTGAATGATGTTATACCAGATTTTTAGCTTAGAAGAGCTCCATTAAGGGGTTTTCGGTTAGATTAAATGCAAAAGCAGGAGCGCCATGCCTGTAAAAAGAAAGCTTTCCACTGATTTAATTAAAAAGTCACTTTTGGCACTCAAATTTTCACGTCATTCCAGGATACAATGTTTTCGTCACTGGATTTGTTTCATCGAAACCACAGATCTTTTGTGATTTGATTCCTTTTAATTTACTCAATCTGTCAATTTGTTTGTCGGCAGTACAATTTCGGTGACTATCAGCAGAGTTGAAGGACTCCATCTTAGAGCGGTTGATAAGACTTCCAAGAACGGTTATTTAATGAGTTCATCCTGCCTGTGGAGAACTAAGCCACCAGAGTGACTTCGTGGTTCAGGTGCTAGTTAAAGGTCTCCAGATTCCGTCGCCGGTTCGAACCAGTCTGAAACCGAGATTTTCACCGGTAAGCTTCCTCTAAACAAACAGTGTATATTATTCTTAAATGTGTTTTGCATTTTGAAACAAACAACTATTTTTTCCTCTCACATATACTTATTCGATCAGGCAGTGGTGGTTAAGTGCAACGTAGGACTGCTAGAAAAGAAACACGCGTCTGTCACCATTGCTGACCGCTATTATTAAAACCTGGGACCTCATCATTTTCTTGAATGAAAGGGGCACGTACATAAGCTGTGGTTTATGATGAATCGCTTCCGCTGCAAACGTTGTTCTCATTGGACAGGCAGTGCAACTGGTTGGCAAAACGTTGACGATTCCATGAAGACGGGGTGTATGTAAAGAAAAAATGCTTGTGGAGGTTGCTATCACTTTAAAGTAGTGAAATAGCTAGACCTATGTACATGTAATGGTTGTACGTATTCTTGGGAATCACCTAGCTCAGGTAAGCTGTTACGTTACCAAATCCATCATCATTAGAGTTGTAGATTCATTCATTTGTTCCGATCGTCACGTTGACATAATCATTCCATGTCGTCCGAATTATGGAGCCAATGGCATTTCATCAACTGTTATGAAATGCTGAATTCTGATTGCCCATGGAGCAGTAACATTGTATTACACCACCACCCCAGAATAAAACTTACGGAAATGCCGCCTTCAAGTCTGTGATTGACAGACCCCTTATAGCGGGTCATAAGTTTATGACTGAAGTTGCTTTTTTTCTTACGCTGTTATTCCAAAACACCTAACACATTGGTGACTGTGACCTGTTTATCAGCACATCAGTTATTTTTGTCTCATTCTGTGAAACAACACTGTTCTATATGAAGGTTATTATATTAAAAATTTTATAAGTTTAAACAAGCTAGTTTATGAGAAAACATTTGACGTTAACGGAACATTTTGATAACAACACATTCGCAGTAGAAATGCGTTGGAGGTCTCAAATACTACTTTGACCTAGACTTTGAGTAAACCTACACCTACTATCTTTATAAAGTATGTGAGGGTTATTCACAGATACAAATATTACACAGCTGCATCTCGGTGAACCAGAAGTAGCGTTCAATAGAACTTTATTAAAAAAACTTATTTTGGATTAAACATCACCCACAATTGATCGCAGCTGTCGCATCCCCATAGAACTTCCGGTCGGCCCCTTTCGAAATGAAACACTAGACTCGAGTTTCGCTTTCATTACAGCTCGTGGGTGATGTTCAACTTGAATTTAACCAAATCCCCGACTACTCATCAGTAATCTAAAATATCGCCTAGCAGGTTTAATGAGATCGGAGATCTCGACCTGTCTAGGAAGTCCTAATCGCGGGGTTATCGATTGGAGTTCACAGACAGTAACTGTGTCTCCATTTCCAGACGATCGGGCAACCTGATCATTACTCACAAGCGAAAGTGGTTGAGCGTTCACCTACGATAATTCGGTCGTGCCTAACGTGAGGTCAATGGCGCAGTGGTAAACATGGTTGCCTCATGAACAGCGTGTCCGTGGTTCAAATCCCGGCAGTGGCGATGATATGCACTACTGACGAGCTCTAATGAGAGCGAAACTCGAGTCGAGTGCTTCTTTTCGAAAGGGGCCGACTGGATAGTCTATGGAAATGCGACAGCTGCGATCAATTGTGGGTGATGTTCAAATTGAAATAAACCAAATCCCCGACTACTCATCAGTAAACTTATTTTGTTTTTTGTACGGTTAACAGAGACCGAAGTTTGTTTGATTGTTCAGAACAAGATGCCAGTGAACTTATATCGCACACACAAATCTAACTTTGGGAATCATGCGTATTTGCTTCCGCAACTTTGCCAAAAACTGTATTGCGGTGTGAACCGGGCAGATGAAATAAACTGGGCGTTCCACACAAGTTTGGCTGGCTCCAACGTCCATGATATCTAACTTCAAATCGTGGGTATTAATTTGGGTGAGAGAGGCGCTTTATCGATAAATCGTTTAGTCGATTTTCCATACGCCTGATATACCATTATTGATTTGAGGATTAATTTTTATGTCTGAGTAAACGAGTCACAAAAATGTCAATAACAACTAACCATATGTACATAGTGTACAAACAAACTAGACAATATTTCGATTCAGGCATTCAGTGCGGATTGTCCATATTTGTTTTAGTGATAAATTCAACCAGCTCGGCTAATAAAACTACAGAAGAAAAATACTACCTAGGAAATATGGAAATCGCGTCCGGTACACAAATTCCTTTTCACATTTTAGTATATGTTATCACTAGCATGACGCTTAACTGTTTCGTTCTGATGTGTTCAATGGGATGAAATTTATTGATGTTTGTTTTGACTGATTTGCGAAAAGTGAAAAACCAAATGTGGCTGAGATTTCCATTAAACTGCAACAATCTCGATGAAGAGCACCTGATCAGAAGATTGATTTACACGTTTGTCTTACGTGTACGTGATTTGAACGAACGAACTTAGTGATGAGCTGATCTGAACTCTAACGTTATCACACATAAGTTCTCACTAAATTTATGTTTTTGTTACGCGCCATTAGGCAATAATGTGTTAAAAATTATCGTACCACGTGTTTAGTCTACTACGTAGTACTTAGTCAATGTGACTCCAGCCCAATCAGAGACTAGAAAGTCTGTTCCCAATGCAGTCCATTTTTGTATGTGATTCAGTTAACACTGTTGATTTCCTGAGAACTATTTTAACCTACTGTTACCCGTATTAAATTTCATCATTTGACTGATAGGAGATTTGTTAAATTTTATTCTTAATGTTTCGTAAACATGAACAAGCATTACAACTTATTTTTACGATGTGGTTATCGATGAAAACACGACCGTTCATGCGACACGGTATACAGCTCGACTGAAGCTCAAGTTCACTCCTTGGAGACACTCGGTTTGAATCGTTGCTCAAAAAAGGTTGACGGTGCAATATTAAACATTCTTCTGGGCACAATGTTGAATTATACTATTCTTAAGGTATCGGAATATGAACCATATGAGTTCCGTTGAGAGTTGTTTGCTTCATAGACTTTATGTTGGTAACACTTAAGTGTCCAATAATTTTCAGCAACCCACAACTCTCCCGCGTTACTTTAATTCCACAACCCGAAATCTCTTTGTTAGTCAAAAAGAACATCTGGATGACTTGATTATGAGACAGCAAATGAAATTTGTGGAAGAGCTCCTCAGAACTGTTCTGCTGACAAATGGACATCGAGCCAAATGTGTCTCAATTGATTACGCGTGGCCAAACCTAAAGAGCGGACAACAGCAATGAGGTTGGCTTACATCAACAGTCCTTACATAGAATACTACAATAGTAAAAATGTGTTGAAAGTTCAATTTTTCCTGCTGACCGCATTAATCCAGCTATGGAACTGTGTTCGTTACGTTTTCCCGCATATTTAATTCCACTGCCCTGATGGCTTTTTCTCGAAAACCGTACATCACAGGTCAGGCACTAGTACATTTGCAGTTACAAAACTGACTGAGAAGTGGAATCGAGAAAGATAGGGTATGCACTTGGAGGACAAGTACACCAACACGGATCAGCTTATCAATGCTAATTGATCACAAAATATATAATCGCATGTTGCTATGTGTTTGGAACCGTCACTTTGCTTGCAGTTCTATTATGCGATTGCGACCGAAATATTTTGGCGTTTACCCAGACGATATTAATCACGTTTCATGCACACGTGTCCTACTGATAGAAGTTGCTGGCACAGTCAACTTTTTTGCCATGGAATTTAAAACTTTGAGCCATCCTACAACGTGTCCATGCGGAGCCCGTTTGTTTCACTGTTTTAGTACCAAACGCCAATCTCACCTATGATGTTGAAAGTCTCTCTTTCGGTTACATTTTACGTCATATGAAGAGCTGTTGTGTGTATTGAAAGCAATCTTGAAATCGTGCGACTTTATTTCGATCTAGTCGAATAAAGGACCTTTTCCATTTTATCGCACCACCCGGGGGAAGTGTGATACAGAATGACAGTCGTGAGCAGTTGTTCATCCAGCAGGGCAGAACTGTACCTTGAATATCGAGCGTTGACGTAGATGTGCTTCTGGGCCTGAAACGTCGGAACGTGGTCAAGATGGTCTCATTATTGTCAATCCTCTCAGGCTTAGTAAAACTAAGATTTAACAGTATGAATTGAATCTAACCGAACAGTAACTGGCGGCCGCCCACGAACACATGGAAGAACACGACACGATGAACAGGCAACGAGTGGCCGTCTGTCGTTTTGACATACACTGTCTCTATCAGCATCCACCGTTTTAGCAAGCTCTATAAAACAACTCAATTGGGCACTCTGGACAAGGCGACATAGCTATTTGAAGACATTTTCGGTGGTCTCACAGTCTGTCTTCAACATTCATCATTCCCTGTCTAGTTCACTTAAAGAAAGCAACTCACATGAAAGTATACATTAAGTTTTTTTTAAATACCCAAATTCTACTTATTGTCTATGCATTAACATAAAACTTGACTTGGTCAGGCTTGCTTGTGGTAGCAACTTGTCTAGCTAATGTTGGAGAGGTAGCTGAATAACTGGGACTATTTTTGGAAAACTGTGGAGTCATATTTTATGTTTTACGGCACCGATGCTTGCACGGACGATGCAGTCAAAAAATGCCGGCGTCAAAGTTGAGTACCCGCGGCGTCGTTTGATCGTTCTTCATGATTCACTGTCTTAAACTGCATTTCCATAAAACCTACCCCTGTTCCCGGTGTACGTCAGGTTAGCAGGAATCGCCCAGTCAACTAAATTACAGTTATCTGACATATCCAGAAAAGTTCGCGGAGGATCCTTCTAATGAATTTTCATCATAACTAACACCTATAATTTGAATTTGGTTTGCTTGCCTACTTTTTCGTTTGAAGGGTAACTCATTAATTTTAATGAGTTAAACAACACCTAAATTTGTTTGCATGAACGGTTGAGTTGTTCAATTGAAGCCATCACAAAACTCACTGCCTGTTTGTTTTGAAAAATGTTGTTGTCAGTGTTCTCCCCGGTCCGGGTGCTAACCTCCGGTCAAGCAGAATTACTGCTAAGATTCACAAACCTTAGCTTGATGTTGGCCATGATGAGAAAAGAAATAGTTTTAAATGAAAGAGTGGGGAAAAACTTTGTTTGTACAATCCCAAACCGCATTCATTAATACTTTCAGTTTAAAAACCCAAGATGTCTTTCAGATATTTGCTGAGCTTTATCTTCCGTAGTTGAAAGAACGCACAACTGCGCAGATATGGGTTTAAACACTGCGGCAAGTACATATTACGATATCTTGGGTAGTAAAATGATTGAATAGTTTGAGTTCAATGGTCCTTTTTGTTCGTTTCAAACTGCCGAGCTAAATCATCACCATTGTCCACGACTTTATGTAAAAAGCTGCGTTTTCTCTCAGATGACTGTATCATTCGGACAGAAAACGACAGTTCGGCATTGGAACATGTGGATCTTGCTTATTAGCTGAGGTTAATAGTTTATTAAAAGAACAGTTATTGGTATAAGCCGTTATATTTCGAGAATAACACATAATCGGTTACTAATCTGACAGCATTGCCCATTTTTCTGTGTAAACAACGAAAACGTGAAGAAAATTTCAAGTTGTGTACACTCAGTTGCTACGATAGAACGGGGTGAACAAATATCCATGGGCTGAGTTTGATGCACAGCGGGATCAATCTGAATATTAGACGCCAAGAATCGGAAACGAAGGTTCGGTTAAACTGTACTGAAACTGAGAGGATAACCGTGCGGCATCTGTCATAGAGAGAAAATTTACCAGCCTGGATAGCATTTTTATTGTTGTTTTAGCTTGCCAGTATACCTGTGGGACAATACAAGAGTACGCAACTTATCCTAACAATTTCAGAGTTGGCATACCTCACTCACCCTACAGAAAACACGAGGCGTTAACTTTCACAACTGCTTAACAAACGTGTTGGGTAACTTCGAATCCGAAATGGAAAAATGTCTACATACTTTAAATGATCAAGTCGGGTCGATTGTTTTCTTCCCGTTCGAAGAATGAGCTATTTCTCAACCATATCTACAAGTCGATGATCGCTGACTAGATTCAGCGGTACACCGAGATGCAGACCAGTGACTGTTATAACATGAATGGATTTGTAAATTCTACCCTTAGTGTTACTGATCTGATATGCTTCCCAAGAAAAGGTCAACTGATTATTTCGTCAAAGGTGGTTGTTAAAGAAAGCATGTTATATGCATCGATATTGAAAAGAGAATGTGTTTCCCAAATCTTAAATTACTTATGACCATTCACGTAAAAACCTAAAACTTCGTCATTGGAAATAAAGATAGGTTTCTTAGTCGATGTAAAACTCTCAGCTGCGTCAACCCCGACGACGGTGCTAATCATTCATTGGTAAACTTAAAAAACATAACAGGTATCATTTCTGTCACTCGTTACAATGGAAAACAGACCACAACATTCGAACGGAAGGCTTATTTCAAACCGACAGAAGATTTACTGGCCTAGCGTCGTTTGGTTTCACAGTGATCGCTTCAATAGTGAAACAAAAACTGTACGATTAATTTGTTGTCAACTGAGCTGTTATTTTATTACTTGTAGGCTGACAATAGCAAAGTTGTCTTGAAAATACGCGGGATAAGTTGAGTGACTACACATGTTTTATCACAATCAACAGTGTACCTTTCTCCCTCAAAAAGAGTGAATTCAAGGTGGTAAGCAGTTGCTAGGCTTGAGTTTACTTGACGCAAATGAAGTATGTTCAGAAACCCATCATTTAGCCATTTCTCGTACAATTTATGAAATGCTGCATGATTCAGTTTTCACTCACTAGCCGGTATAAGATAAAGTAATGAGCTAACCAAACTTCGAAATAATAATCCATAGAGACGCGTGCACTTTCATTTCTGATCGCGTGTATACGATTTGTTAGAAAGTGATGTTGGGAAAAATATTTTCAAATAGCCAAAACACATCACGTTCTCATGGCGGTTACAAGTTAAAAAACGTTTCAACCAACGTTGAAAGCAAAGGAAATTTAGCATTTTAATTTGACTGCTTCTACATGCATATTTTTCCAACAGTTAAATTAGTTCTTATCCGGTAGCATTTCCCGTCTACATAACGAAAGTTACATTTACGGTCAGTGCTAGTCAAGAAACTACATACAACTAAGTGTTATTAGTTGAATTGCTGACATTGAATGTTTGGCCACGCAAATTTGACCAAAACAGAAGATATCTACATGAACTACGAAACAAGACTTTTTAGTAGATCAGTACAAGAACAGCTTTAATTTTTTGTGTTATTTGTGAGTAAACTGACAGTTTCAGCGTCATTTTTGTAGGGGCTAACATTCTCAAACTCATCCCCCTTCTCTATTTTCATTTTACACGTCTCATTGACAAATGCGTTTTCTTCATTTCGTTAAATGAAACAGTTCACGATATTTTCAAAAATGAAGCAGAAAAGAACCAATCTGCTATGGAGATAAAACTAACTGGCAAAAGCACTACCAATCAGGCTTGCTAAGAATTAGAAACATAGTAACATGAGTGGTTCTTAGCTTCTACTATTCGTAAACCGTACGTGACAAAACGTACTTCTACTTTTACACTCTGGAAATGTTCACTGTTTTGAGTATGCTGTTCTACAGATGAGATCAAAACTTACTACTGGGTAGAGGATATTCCGAGCATAAACCATTACATTACTATAAATATACAGTTACCGAAAGGTAGTGTAAGATTGTGAAGGATATGGAACATACTTCGGTCAGATTAACAATGGGTTTCCCTTTAAATAAGCGCTTTTAAACTATTTGATTAGTGTAAAGGCTGCCGCTATATAGCAGCTTTTCCGTCGATGCTCGTTAGCGATAGAACTGTTTGTATGGACCAGTAGCTAACTGTAGCTTTAGTTGTAAAGAATCGAGCGTGTTTATCGCGGTGCTCACGACCAATCTATGAAACTCATGAGTTCAGCCAGAATTAGCTGTCTAGACTATCCACCTGCCACAATAAGCGATGTGGTCCTAACTCCGCAAAACACCACCTGAGTTCTAAATCAGTGTATATCGTGTGCCTATGCACTCGACCACGTGTCAAACCAGAACGAGGACATCACACATAATTATAAGCCAATCACAATCAATGTCAGTGCATGTCCGATCGATAAAGCTGTCTGCCCGTGTGATTACTGTTATGGCCTCCAACAACAGGAACAGCTGTAACCCTTGTAGAATTTAGTAGAAGTATGCGCAAACTTAATTATTTATCTCTTTTATTCTTTAAATGCGTAAGTTGCGTAGATGGCTATAGCAAGCATCTCGAGTAACAATATTCTGTTACTTTATACGCATCAGTTTATTAAATCTGGGACAGGATTGTCTCCAATTGTGTGAAGTTTTTGGTGAATATGGGAGAAAACAGCGTTAACTTTGGAAGGTTCTCTTATGGAGGCACTTAACAGCGTATGGTCCATCCACTTGTCTAAAGAAAACAAATAAGTAACATCGATGTACTCAGAACCATTAAACTGCGAATAATTAGACTGAGTTCATAGTTATGTTTTTTACAGACACCTGTTACAAACAAGGATTCAGTCGCCAGCATCTTTGTATATTTTCCTGTCGTTGGTCTTCAGTTTGTTTTAAATCATGACTACAGACCTGAATTAGGATGCAGAAGTCAGAATTTTATAACACGAGACACACATATCCAGGTGCCATTTTTAAAAAGCTACTTTCACTAACACGTGAGAAAATAAGAGGCAAAACTACCCTTGCGATATAGTAACACAAGATTTCTTCTCCATTGAATGATCCAGTTCATTTTTATCCGTAACTTCGAATGTGCTTAAAAATAATCCCTAGTTGTCCGGTCCCGGTCTGCAAATCAAAGATGATTTTGTGTTTAATATTCCGACGCCACCCTTATGCAGTGAAAACGTTGAGGTGAACTTTTTCTTCTTAAGTACATCAAATCCTATTGGTGATTTCCATGAGACGTGAGAAATTGCACAAATCAAACCGCGGTGATTTACAGGTCACTGAGAATAATTGAACTTCTTCTCCTTTTGTATCCTAATTAAAAACAAAATGCTTTCTATATCTCATCTAGCAATGCCCAGTACGAGAAGTATTATTTTGCTAATAAAGTTTGGCTGCATTTGCAATCAGTCGATGGAATATGTAAGCATAACAGTTAGATATAATTATTGTTTGTTTTGCTTTACTGTTATGCACACGTGGGGACGAACATTTCAGAAGACCATACATTCATACGCTGTTCGTCTTCAGAATCGTTTAGCTGTCTTTTGCAATGTCAAGTCCACACGGCGAAAGGTCAAATTCGACACCACTTCTGGCCACTCAATAGTGTACCGTCTATCATAGCAAAAATTAAATAACATTGAAATCACGGGTATCTGTCTAAATATCGTGATGTCCTCTTATTTTTCTCCTATGGTGAACTCAATGTGTGGCGAGATACACGTTCGTCACTGACACCGACTAGTAGCAAGTTAGTATTTTATCAAAGCTTAATTAACGCACTTCGCGTATCATGTTTAGGCAGACACGATGGAGGGGTTATTCCGATACTTTTATGACAAATGATAATGACTTGTGTTGACTGAGTTTTTACCATGAATACTTTTTGACTAAGTTAGTGGATTGTGTTACATAATCAAAGGGTTTCATGAGTACGTTTAAGAATAACTTTGGCTTGCAATAGACCTATAGAATGTGCAACTCGTTACAAGTAATTCCATTCCCACACTACCAATTACTTACCGATATTACTGTACATTGTGGTGAACAGTTGTACACTACTAGTTAATCACTGTTGATAGGACATCACGTTCATGGATGCATATTGCTTTTAAAGTGCAAACACATAAACACAGGTCATGTTAATTTTGGAAAAACTATCAGATTCAACAAGCATATGTACGCCAATCAATCATTACTGGAGGAAACGTTTGTACTTTTTGGATAGATTGATATCGCATGGTGTACGTGCAGTTAATTTTGTGTCAAACAGATGTATTACACGGATGTGAGTGATTTTCAAGTAATTTATATTATAGCAGTTTTGTTTACTGTGCATACAAAGACATCAAATAGGCTTTTGTTCTGAGGCATTTCACCCATAAGGGAGATAGCTTGTTAACGTGTGTTGTCGATCCATTTCTGGATGTAAAAATTAGAGCAGATAATCTCAGTGAGTCACATCGATTGTAACTGAACTGACGTTTATGCGACAAGAAGTAATTTCCTGTAAAACTGGGATGTTTACTATATACGCGTCCAGAATATCCATAAACCGAACATCAAAAGGCTGTTTGCTTAAACTATTGAAACATAGAAACAAACTTTTTCACTTCTGAACGCATCATTTGCAGTGAGGATGTCATCGTCTGTGACAGGAATCAATTCAGAATGAATTGCCTTGATGATCGTAGACAGAACTAATTTAAACTTCAGAATCACAAGCTACGATCTGGTGTAACGTTAAGCAATGGTTTTGCAAAATAGTACGACATGCTGCCGAGTAAACTGAGTATTCTGAACAGGGAACAAAATTGCAGTTTTTTGTTACACTTTGTCAAAAATTTTACTGGTAGATGCAAGCATTTCGTATTGACTCATCAGTACCAAATTTACAATAACATGAAACGGTTTTTTTATATCGAACAGATAGGGGGTAGGGTGGATAGTCAATAAGTGGGTTAAGAAAGGTCACTAAGTCCAGGGAAGGGTCAAGTTTACGAG
>JTDE01000174.1:108235-119010 GCA_014338405.1 Paragonimus skrjabini miyazakii | reverse complement strand
GAGAGCGTGACACTTTCTGAAGACCACGGCCATCAAGCGAATGGTAGAGTTTATCCATGCACACCGCATGGGTTTCCTCATTGTTCATCACCACCACACCCTGAACGCGTACTGGGATGTTTATTTCCCTCAAGATAGGGCCAAATGAATTATCTCTGACCACATTTCGCAGAACTGGACATTGACTGGAGAGAAGCCTCTCCACTCGAGATTTGCGGGAGATGGGAATAGTGGTAGACAAACTTGGGATGCCCAAACGAATTGGGGCATGAATGTAACTGATTGGTGTGTTTTTAGGAAGGCAATGCCATTGCTGAACAAACTGGCGAATTGTACAGTCCATGGCTTTGAGCGTGTTACGGTGGACTTGGTTCAATACTAATGAGTGATTCATCTTCGGGATCAGATGTTGTCTCAGGAGTACAAGATGTTGGTGTGGCTTCAAAGGCACTTTGGTAGTTTCATCTATCATCGTACGAAGTTGCAGACGGTTATTAATAAATGCTTTACCCTTCCAGGTGAAGGAGATACCGAGATAGATCACCGTGTCGGAGGCGCCTAGCGAATGGATCATGTCAAGGCCGAAGTGGATAGACTCATCGGAGATGGCGGTTGCGTTATGTTTATGGTCACAGCGGATGACCATGAGTTTAGTCTTATGCGTGTTGATCTTCAGTCCGGATAGTTCCAAGGCACTAGCGGCGGCTGCAAGCTTCTCGGAGAGACGCGTAGGATTCTCAGCTAGGAGGATCAGATCGTCCGCGTAGGCAAAACCGCTAACCAGCGTGTCGTGGAACTGGTAGCCAAGCTCCGGTCGAGATAGTTCCAACACCTCATCCATTGCCATAATGAATAGAAGCGGGGACAATGGGTCGCCCTGGCGAACACCACGCTGGGACTAGAGAACGGAGCCATTGAGCGTGTTGGAAGCATTCCTGTAGGAGTCGGCAATGTAAAGCGTTAGAGGTGGAGGAGCACCGAAGGCTCGGGCCGATCTGATGATCGAATCTTGTGTGATAGAATCAAACGCTTTTGACACGTCGATAAAAGCCGCAAACAAACTTGAAGACGTAGTACACGAGTTCCGAAGCAACGCATGAAACAGGGAGGTCGCCTCAAGGCAACCGTCACGATGTAGGAATGCAAACTGGAGGGCGGGCAGTTGCAAGCGCGAATTCCAACGATCGACCAATATCTTGTGGAAACAACGTATCAACGTTGAAGATACGGTGATGCGTCTGAGCCCGGTAGGAGATGAAGGGTTGTTCACTTTGGGTACAAGCGTGATGCAAGAGCGGCATAAATGGATTGGACAACCTTGGGTTAGCAGGAAAAGGTTGAAATATCCAGCCAAGGCATCAGCTTTCATACGCTTCAAATGTTTGGGCAACAATTTGTCCAAACCCGGAGCGGTATTTCCCATATGCTTCAATGTGCGTGATACTTCATCCCCAGTGATCGGGTCGACCGATGACCAGTCCGGAGGCAGAATTGTGCTAGATGGTCGCTCATCAACATGTGGATTAGCCGATAGTACCTCGGACCAGTATTCGTTGGAATTATCTGGGAGGCCACGGTTCATCGTATAGGCAGTTCGCCAGTTTCCAGAAGAAGAACTGCAAACACGGCTCTTTCTTACGCTGGTGATAGAGCGTTTGGATCGCTGCATAGTTAACCCTCCGTATCTGCTTCATGGTCACGTGGATTCCCCCGTTAACACGATCACGTCGTCGAGTGACAAGTCGCCAGGTGTACGGAAAAGCTAGTGAAGTTTGCATGTTCAGCAGCGATTTAGCTTGTACCACTGTGAAAATACCTGCCTGAAGACCGCGGTCAATAGCTAGTAGTTCATCACTGTGAATGACAGCCTGGCTATTGGACTCCAGTTGGGTAATCGCTGTCTGGATCACACACGTAAATCACTCAGAGTGATCAGCAGCTTGGGACCCAATATCTAATGTCGTGTTTTTCGGTGAGACGGTGGTTGGATCGGCAACTGAGACAGTATTCCCCTGTCAATTCAGCGCATATAGACGAGTCCGAATGCTCCCCAAAGTACGACCTTGGAAATGTGACAGGAGCCGATGATGAAGGTCGCGTCGAGTAGGGCACGACGGAGCCAGTGCATCGGTACATCTGATAAGAGAAGCCGATTATTGCTGAGACCAACTGGATCCGGCGGTTTTCATGGACATGAACTTTTCATGGTTGCGTTCGACGGGATGTGCACGCCTTCTGTGTTGACTGATACCAATTTTGGTGGGAAAGTTGCGGTTACAGCTGGCACAGTCAAAGACTGTGACAGGCTGGGTGTCCACTACGTGATCTGGACCATTCCTGCGTCGATGCATACGAATATGCACCAACAAGCCAGCATTCGATTTGCAAATCTAGCCACATTCTGAACAAGTGTACTCCGCTCGCCTATTGTGTGTACTGGTGGTTGCCTGCACGGAGGTGCTGGCGGTAATTTCATTGTCTTGATCGAATGTAACCAGTACGATTAAAACCAGGTAGAGTGGTTGGCCCTATCTGGAGTTGCTGAACTCTTAGCCAGTCAAGGTTTGCACTGAGACTGCTCAGTCGGCACTTATTTGATTGCTATAATTTAGTAAGTGTTATGTATCCACCAAAAGTACGTAAGTCTCAGGTCACCTTCTATTTATAACATGTACAAAAGCAATGGAACTTGAATTTCCAGTATAGTTCTGCGCTGCATACAGAGATAGTGCAGTTTGTTGCTTATTGCATTCACTTAAACGAAACGGTTATCAGTCAGCAAGTGTTTTAATAATATACTCCGGCTGCAATGTAATATTTTCTTATCTGTTTAAATGATTGTTACGAATGATTAATGCCTTACATATCTGCATAAACACACAGATCTTTTCGCGTACCGAACCAAGCTAAATTTGATGGTACCTGTAGAATATCACACTACCTCTCCTCTCATTGTTTAATGCCAAACAGATTCGTTTGTTGCATATTTCGGTCATGTGCTGCATGTTAGCACCACATTTGACAGCAAAAGTCATCAATTCTTTCTGACAAAATTTCTTAAACCTGTTTCTGGCTATTACTCTTCTGTCCAATAGAACATGAAATGTCAGACACCATGGGTACCACTTGGGATCAGAAGACCTATGTTGGTTCAAACAATTATGCACTGGTAATCAGAATTCGTACGTGCAGGAGCGGCGAACTGAAGCTGATTTGAGTTTTTCAGGTTGAATGGCATTCAACAACACGGATAGCAGACGGCAGACGGCAGACTTATTACGTATGCATAAAAGGAAACACCTTCATCATCGGCTGCACTTTTTAATTAACCAAACAAAGAGAATGGATGCGTGTAATCTGGCTTGGTAAATTTTTTAAATAGAATGGAATACGGTTGCCGGCAGACCTGACTTGAAGTGGTCAATATAAATCCGCTCTCCAAACGTATGCTCGAGTAATACGACTTATTGTAGTTAGTGGGCAAAATTTAGGAAGAATTGTAGCAACTATTTAACCAGTCCTACCACGCCGTTAAAACCAACTGTCATATGGGTCGACGACAATTGATTACTTCATGTACTGGCGCACCCTGCTGATTAGGCGGCAGTATAATAATTTCATCAGTTTCACATATAAATACAGTCAATCCACCAAGTTATAAGTACAGTACGCTTAAGTTGTCTCTTGTCTTCCAGTAAGTTTCCCAGCGTAACTGCTTGGTGATCCGACATTTGAATGATATACGGTTGCCCAGGGTGAATAAAACAACAGGCTGAGATGTGGGCAGCTTGGTTTCAGTAAACCATATTTAATGTTGGTCATTCATTCACTCGTCAGCTTTTATTCATTCTTGCGCTCTGCTTGATGTCGTTTGCCTATGTTCGGAAACCTCGTCAGTTCCATATTTGGAGTGGCTTTTCAGCCCTAACAATTGACTCTGTAAACTTGGAAGATTGAGTTGTCCCTTCCAGTTCACTCATTAGTAATACGCACATTAGCTGACTAACTAGTATTTACTAGGACTTTTGGGAAACTGACGTTATCCAACCAACTTCCTGAATTGAAATCGTAACTCAATACTTCCTGTTCTAATGGTTTGCGAATTGTTCTCAATTTTGTAGTTCAGCATGTCAGGTTCGATTAAATTGAGCTGACTCTGGCTAACAAATAAGGGTACTTCTGCAACAAATGAAAAATATTAACAAAGTAAACTATGAGCGACTTAATCAGATTGGCAAATATTTCCTAACAGTTGACTAGCCAGTGCACGTCCATAAAAGCTCAAAAAATCTGATCCAGGACAAATAGATTACACAAATGGCACTTGTCACATTGTACACACTGAAGATAGCAAGCCGCTCTACCGAAGTTGTTTATAGAGGTGTCTGGTTTGGATTGACTGGCTCCACATAAGTAACTTAGCTGTGGCTGTGGTTACCCTATTTTTTAATCTCATAAGCGCCACTAAAATCAATCAGCTTCTGGTAATTATTCAACATCTATTTAGTGGTTATTCTGACCAAACGTTTCGCTCATTTGGCAATAAACTGTTGCCCTACACACATGTTGTAGTACAGAAACGTTATTCTTCAATTACTGTAGGTCTTTATGCTTCTCTTAGTTAGTGAATTCATGAAGTCTTTTCCCGACTACAGCGTCTTATCCCCGATTTTCTCTACATGAACTGATTCTAAATGAACTCGGTTCCACTGGCGGCCTCTAATCTATCCTTTTCGTCATCAAACCACTGGTTAGCTTACTTCAGTTCAATAGTTCAATACATAAATTTAGCATAAAACTACAAAAACAATAAACTGACTGTGGGTATATGCTGCTTCTTTGTCCTCTATTGGCATGTGATTTTCGCTTCCAGAGTACCGTTTCAACAAGCAGTGAACAACAACTTAAAGGGTAACAGTAAACCCGGAATTAACTTGCACGACTGGTGACCCATAGAAGCAACAGCGTTTGGAACCTATCGGGTAGACAGAAAAGTATACCAGTAAAAGAGTTTTCATTAAAGTGAATCTTGTGTCAACTGAAAGTGACTGAGATGGATATAATTTTCTAGGACATAAACTGTGGTCGCTTCAGGAGTCAGTTGTTCACAAAAATGATAAAGTATCTGTATACCAGTAGAGCCACTGTATATTCAGGACAAAACTTGTAACACTCCATGTTTCTCGAAATTACCACTGTATATATGTCAATTATATCTTATATCATCCAGTAAACTGTTTCGCCAGTGATGTTTCTTGTAAATTAGATATGTTAGATTGATTATTTTAGCACCGGTGCACTCGACAGCATGTGCCAAAATCTGAAACTCCATGTCAAACAATCGAAAAATTAATGAATAATTAACCGATGGTTTCAAGTACTTCTTTGTGTTCTATATTGAGTTCGCTTCCGAACTAACTATGAAGGCTGAGCAGTAAAAGTTGAAAGCCTAACACCTGTATACATCTGAAAGCTACATGGTCATTGACGAGCATACAACGTTCTTACTGACAAGAATTAAATGTCGTTCACTCTAGTTTGCATCTATCAAGTTTGGATCAATTTTCCTCCCAGTCCATCTGAATAGGAACTACTAGAGTCAAGTCTCATTCTTGTCAAAACTTAGCATCAGTGTAGATTTTTGCCGGTGTTTTGACCATCCTGCTACAATCATCAAATAAAGGGCATCACGGAATAACAGTTCACAAATTTTCAATTTTAATCGATTTTGCTTTTATGTTAAGTTCCATTTGTAACCCCACCGTTATATCTTCTCAGTTAAATTTATCATGAAATTTCTTTTGATCGTAATGGAAACAACTATGAATTTTAACTGACATACTTGTGGCGTTGCACACATTTGACTGCAAACATTTTATCCAAATTAATCCTTCTGTTTGTTACTTATGTATTGATCTTGCTCAACTCTTCAACTATGTAACCATCTGGAACTGAGCAGCATTTGAAATGCAGCATCATTCTTTCAGAGCACCACGTTGACAACCAGTAAGTGATGTATGCTGGTAAGTGCTTGTTATAAACTGCAAGCTGAACTCCACTCACATTCGAGAATAATACATCTATTCACCTACCGGTTCCCCTTGGTTCTCTTCAGAAAACACTGGTATGGAACACAATTTCTTTTATAAATTACGGTTGACACAGATTGGTGTCACAAGTGAGGGCAAACTTCAGTCATTATGACGGTAAAAAGATAGTTTTGATTATTCCAACAGTAACTTTAGTTTAGACGCGACTCACTTTGTGTGAACTGTGCTTATAAATGAATGTTACAACAAGCATCCTCTAGTCGTTAACTCATTTTGAAGCTAAATACAACACAGCCGCATACTGTACATAACAAAAATCAATTCCGATAAGTACACGTTATTTTGAGTGTCCTCAGAGCAAAGGTGACAATGAAATCACGTCGCTCTGCCCCACCGATCTCAAGGTTTGCCATTGTGGATTAATGTTTATTCTTACCTCACCGCTGTGAACTATAGGATTGGAACAAGTTGCAGTCAGGGCTAGTGATCACATGAATTGATTCATTCAGTCGCACAGAACATCATATAAAGATGCACAAACACAGATTCATCTCTAACTACTAATGAGACAGTTTACAACAAGGATCCTTTTAGACGTGGAGCAATATGACCAGGAGCAAGAACGTCAGCGAAAATACAGGAGTCTACCAATGAGTACTCAAGCCCAGGTTCAAGCACCTATCGCGAGGTTGTCATTACCAAGGCGATTTTTCACCGAATATCACGAAAGTATCATGGCCGCAAAGCCTTGGCAGAGAATTCCAGACCTCATTTTGACAACACTTTGCAAAACCTGCATCTAGAAGACTCGAGAACCCTTGTCATCTTCTGCACTTGATATTGTCAGAAAATTACTTTGTATTCACGCTTTTGATAAACGTCTTATCAGCAACCATTTTTGAATTTTCGGATGTAGTTTGATCTCATGTTTGTGGTTTTGACAAACACATCGGAAAAAGCACACAATCATCATTCTTCATTGAAAATGCCACAGATCACATTGGTAGTTTTCGCTTACTAAGTGGACATTTATTTCAAATCAGATCAATGGTCAGTAAAACAGTACGTAATTCCAGCAAGGATTCACATGTAAAGCCCTGATCATGTTTAGCTTATCCAAAATAAAGCAACTTACGCTGGTGTTGACTGAGCAAAATCCTTGACCGGCTAAACGTTCAACAACTCCAGAAAGATCTGAGATGTTTGCCCGATTTTAGTGTACTGATTAGGTTCGATCGTTAGAATGGAAATTCCAGCAGCGCCTTCGCGCCAAAATCCACCAGTACTCAGAAAAGGCAAGCAGAGTGTGTTGTCAAATCTGTAAGTATAACTTTGGGTTATCGAAGCGTAATCAGGTACACTGATGCAAAGATGGAGTAGAACAGACAGTAGGAAATCAGCCTCACACATTGCTTTATGGTGCATGAACACCGCTAGATTTTGCTTGTTTCAGCGTGAGTCGGGTTCTCCCATTAGACCTGTTGATGAGTTAACTCCGTCATTCTCAACTCGACGTGAGCTTTGTCACTGGCTTCAGTCTAATTTCTCAAGCCGCTCGCTTGATGGTATCCGGATGCATCGACGCTTGAGTAACTGGCAGAAAAGCTAGGTTCAAATTGCCAGCGCAATGATCACTTTACAGCCAAACGTAATGTTGAAAGTGCAGCTAAACATTCCGCCCATATTTTTCATGCAGACATTTTCGCCATATTAAAAATAAAAGTACTGTTTTTGGTCACTCGATCACTTCCGTGCATCTGGCGACTTACCATTCGGCGATATGTTATTGTTGCAGCGGGAGGTCAACTGTATAGCTACTCAAACACGTTATTACCTTTCGGGGAGAAGGCAGTGTTCGTAGTTTTTTTTCAGAAATTGGAGGGATGCCTAAAAGAAAAACATTGGTCATCCGAAAAGTTTAGATTTCTGACGCGAAACAGTACCTTCTCAACTGTCTGGTCTCTGGTCAGTTCGATTTTTGGTAGAGAAATATCTCGCGCCCCACCGTTTCATGTATGGACAATCTGTTGCTTAAAATGTTAAAACCCTTGAATGCTGATGCCTCTGCTAGATAGTTCGACCCCTTCCTGCTTGCTGATTAAGTCTGCATTTCTTCCGCATCAGGTTTGTTTCAAAGTGTATAACCCTTTGTCTCTCAATGATCTGGAACCCGTTACTGGGTCTTCAGCGTTGGTGCGTTACTTCAAACAAAATATTGACTGACCGCTGGAACACGTTTGCTCTTCAATTTGCACTTTTGCAACGTGATAGTTGCATCGAAGCTATTGCATTACTTCACGCGTAGCCTCAAAACTCAGACTCAAAACCGTCGTGCTTTTGTTCTGGTTTTAACGGTATCTAAGGCGCTTGATTCCATTTTGCTGAACTTGATCACCAGATCGACCCAGATAATCGGCGTTTTCCAACTTCTAAGACACTACTCTACTAATTCCTACAACAAAGCGTTTGACACGCTTGGAGGTTCTGTTCTCCGGTTCTTCCACGATATTTGATAAGGTAATTCGTCGTCACCTCTTCTGTTTCTCAAGATAATAAGTGAGATGATCGCTTCATCGGGAGCACAGTTTGGCTGTTAGTTCCACGGCACTGTTGTCAGTGATTTCACGCATGCTGATGATATGATTTCCTGTTGGAAAATCTGGTGGGCCAATCGAAGATGTTTGCAGGCGCACCCGGTGCCTTAAAATTAGTAGGGATAAAAATTATCACATGAAAGACGATGTTTGTGGTCATTTCTGATGACCTAAAGCATAACATGTGAGTCATTGCTTAAGAACCTGATTAATTCGACCTGGACACTATCTGTTCACTTATTCTCTCCGACAACGTGATCTATCTAGGTGTCCCGTTTACCCCACAGAACACAACCTTCACTGATTACCGATTACAACTTCATATGACACCAGACAAAATTCCTCAAACGCCTCTAAAGCCTGATCAACGTTTTTGCCTGCTGAGCCAAAATCTGTTTTCAGCGTCCACCGCAACAAGTTGGAAGATATGGTTTGTAAAATTTGTCTGATAAATGGCAATGACTCCACCTTCTAAATGACACGCGAACCAATTAATTCTGCACCCCGATTCCTCCAGTGGACTGAGCCTGCCCGATCTAACTATCGTAGTTCCCATTCCACATAGCTCACAAGTGTACAGTCTACTCCTTTATAAATGCCTAAATCTGAGAAACGTGGGCATAGAAGTCTCGTTTGGCCCTACCAGAATGGAAATTAACCCCCTTATGTGTACTCAGGGTGTGGTAATGACGAAGAAAGCAAACGTTTGTGCTACGTGAATAAACAAGCTCTGTCATCTTCTGAACGACTTTAGTCTTGAAGAAACGTTCCGCTCTATAATAATCAATCGATGACAACTCTATCCGGGTTGCTGCATGCCAAGGATTTTCACTTGGACCACAACCGATGCGGCCATTTACGAACTAAAATATGGAATTCCTGAGATTGTCAAAATGATTCCTTAGTTCGTTGTTGTAGCCAGCAGAAAGCTTCGTTCATATTCTTCAGTTTTGTTAGATTACTCACAATGCATGTTGTATCCAGTACAACCTAGTGGCCGTGGGAGTGACGTGAAAAATATGCAATCACGGCTCAATGGTATAACGTTAGCTACAAGTACCAAGGCGAACGTCATTAACCAAACTCGATACGATCGTGGTTGGTGAAGACAAACCTGTCATATCTGATGTTGGTAAAATGGATGATAACTGAACTCTAGCTGCCTAGATCAGTCAGACTGGAAAGTGCCGGAATGCCTTGCAGAATACTGCCATTCGAGTTATTCCTCATATTATAGACTATCAAGCAGATTCACTTCCTTATTTTTCTATGGCCACCACCTGTCATAAAGCCACTTCTCCTTCTTCATATAATGTTACTTTTTTATCTACGACTGCCTACTTGTGCGGTTATTTATTTTACTTCAGCTGACCATCCTGGGCTACGCAAAATCTATGGGAAATTGGAGCTGGGAACTTGGTGTTGACTTTTGTCACCTTTCTGGTAGTTTCTTACTATGAAGGGCTTTTTCTTTCCCAGTCCACGAGTCTTCACCGTGCTACAACTCCATTGACTTGGAGAGCCACTGATTTTGTGATATAGCTTTCAAATTTAATCCCTCTGCAAAATAGTCTTCAATAAATTTTCATTCGATGTCACCGAAATTTGAAACTCCGACGGAGCGACTTATCAATTACTTGGTGTTAGTGGTCATGCAATTCCCTACATTCGGCAACCAACTCATTTGAAACTCCTCCTTTCTTGAATTTATTGTTAATTGTTATTTTTAAATGAAATGATGTAAACTGCTCTTGAAAATAAATAGTCTGTTTAGGGTTACTCACATCCATCTAGTCTACTTCCCACCATTTGCAGAAGACGCAGTAAATAAAAACCAAAACCATAATTACCAATGTTTATAAAATGCATTTTTTATTCACCC
Source organism: Paragonimus skrjabini miyazakii (assembly GCA_014338405.1). NCBI lineage: Eukaryota > Metazoa > Platyhelminthes > Trematoda > Plagiorchiida > Troglotrematidae > Paragonimus > Paragonimus skrjabini miyazakii. The sequence continues at coordinate 108,484 of JTDE01000174.1, read as the reverse complement.
GGATCTCATGTGATTTAATTTAGCTGCTCGATCAGCTTGAGAGAAGACATTGCGACTAACCTGTTACTTGTAGTAATTAAATCGAAGATGAGAATAGTCTAAGTGAGGAAAACGTGATTGTTCTCATTCTCACAACATCAACCTGTCAGCGGTTGTAGTCGAATATTTGTGGATAGCGATACCGCCATGTGTCGGATGACGTCTATGAAAGGGAGGAGGCAAAATCTAACTACACGCATCTGAATGTTT